>PNEQ01049873.1:66334-88307 GCA_003012365.1 Medauroidea extradentata
ACATTTTTATCGTTCTAGCAATACTCTTTTCTCCATGAACAAAATTGTTTCGTTTAAAAACCATATCGTTAGAGATGATGGTATATCGCGAAAATGTTCTATGCCAACATACCCTTGAAAACGCTCCGGTTTCTTGCAACACGTATGATTGGCTGATATTCGTCTGGCACAACTAAGCTGCCTACAGACCAATAAATATCATTAAGCAGGCTTCTGATTGGCGCAGGCAAACAGCTTTGCGTAAAGCGAAAGCCAGTAATATTTAAGTGAGCTGGATGTACGTTGAAACCCAGAAAACAGTCAAGTTTTCACGCGATATACCATCATCTCTACATATGATGTAAGACGCCCGAGGCCTGTAGAAGTTTATTCAATTCAACTATCCTCGAACGCGCCATGACTCCCAGGTAGACAACTCTCTTAAAGAGACTTCCCCGACTGAGTTTGAAATATGTTGCAGTGAATTGCAATTTTTTATTTATTTTTTTAAAGAATCTTCTTAACAAGTTTTACATTTGTATGTCTACGAAAAGACCAGACACTTAAAACTGTGTAGCAACGAGTTTAAAAACTGAATAATCTTATTGGACGTATGATTTTAAGAGTTCCTCAAAATGGCTAAACACGGTTTTTTTCATGATCTCACTGTGCAATGGCCCAATGGAAGTGCACGACTGGATTTAGTTGCTTGGACATACATACAACATGCGAAATGAATGACTGTCAAAGAAAACTAAACAAATAATAGAAAAATATAAATAAGCAGCGTATGCTTTAGTCAACGGGATACACACAAAACATGAAATTCAAAAAAAAAAAAAAATAGAATCGGGTAAAATAAAACAAGGAACAAACAGATAGTAAATGAAAATAACAAAAATAAAAAAAAATAAAAAAAATACCAAATTGACATACGACACAACGATGAGACGAAACAAAAACAGTAGATATCAGACACGAACAAAACCACAACCAATCAGAGTCAATCTATGCTGCGCGACCAATTACGAAACAGCTCGTCTCCCATTGTCTGAGCCGGATAAGTGTGTTAACCCTATATAAACCCGTGGTTTTCCACTTTTCCAGTCTCCTCATCAGTCGCACTCGTATTCCTGAACCATGTGTGTCTACCTGATGACGGGAACAGATTCCAGTTACCGAAACGTCGTTATCCTGTCTGTCTGGAAAACTACTATGTTTCGTTTCGTCTCATCGTTGTGTGGTTTTGTTATATTTCTGTTAGTGTCTGATATCTACTGTAATTTTGTTCCGTCTCATAGTTGTGTCGCATCTTAACTCAGTTTTTTTTTAATTTTTTAATTTTTATTATTTTCATTTGTTATCTGTTTGTCTTTTTTTTAATTTGACCCGATTCCATATTTTTGGAAGTTCATGTTGTGTATGTATCCCGTTGACTAAAGCATACTCTGCTTATTTGTGTTTTCCTATTATTTGTTCAGTATTCTTTGACAAGTAACTAAATCCAGTCACTGTTTTTTCAGACTGCCGCATACTGAAAATTCTAATCTGTTTAAAAAAACACAAATATAGAAACAAGTTCTCTACTTTACACCAAGAATGACATGATATGGTCACCGCTTAAATTTCAGCGCGAAAACAAATAACAATAGTAAAGAATTATGATTCTGGTTTATTTAATGTTAGTATTTACAGAATGCTGGTAGAAACGACCATAGTAGAATACTGATTAATTCCATTAGAAGGTTTCAGATCCCGCGAAAGAACGTCAGAAATTTAATCAGATCATAAGTTATGCTCTAACAAGTTTAAATGTTCATAAATGAAACAATTCAAAAAATTATGATGATAAATGCATAAATAAAAATAGCGGCACTACGTCTCACTTAAGGGGGTCGTCTACTCATACCGCCGAACGGTGTGCAGAGTTTCGGCCATTCCAAGATTATTCGAAAACTGTTTACCGCGCATGAGTGATGACTACTTCGGAATAGCATCTGAAGAACGTTTTTTCTATATTAGACGTAAATTGTGAATACATTTTGCTCTTACGAAATTTTCTTGTCTCTCATTATGCGTTAAAGTAATTGCGTTTGTTTTAAATATTAAGTTACAAATATGTGAACTGTTTTATAATTTTGTGAACAATCATACTTTTTGTTTTTATAAATATATTAAAAATCCAGTTTGTATAGACTTGTGTGTCCTACTGTTCATAGAGAGGCATTCCTGAAACACTTGCTGTGGTGTGGCTTACATTGATATGTGATTTTTTTTTTCCAGTTGAGAGTAGTGTACTTAATTTTATTGGTAGGATATATTTCGTGTTAAATCGCTTATTAATTTATATTTAGACAACGCATGTTGTTTAATTTTGTTATAGTATGATGCCACTGTTGTCAAACGTTTAAAATATGATGTGAATTATAAGGTTAACGAAGTCCGTTGCCATACCACGCGATATTATTCATAACACAAAAACTAGTTTTTAAAAGCCACGTTTCCTTGGCTTTCGCGTGAATATATGTCAGTAGATTTATTATGTAAAATTATAACGTTTTCTACGACAGAGCAAGGTCGCTATTTATAGTTTTTCTAGTTTGCGAAGTGTGTTGAAGCAAAAAAAAATCACAGTTACCAAAACAGTCCCAAAATAAAATTAAGTCTCCGTAAAATTGTCCATTAAAAATGTACCTTAAAACGAGATTTAAAAGAGATAATTAATTACCCAAACTAAAGTTACGTACACAAAAATGCACACATTTTTGGCACACCAGACACAGGTTGGCCACTCTTAGGCTGCAAATAAGAATTTTCCCCAATTTGTCTAATAATAATTTCGAACTCTTGTTTGCGTGTATTGTTTGCATATATATTTTCCGTGAAATTAAATGGATCTTCGAATAGAAGTTAAGCTCATAATATATTTTACTGTGCGGCAGTTTTATTCGAAGGCCATACCGAATTCATTTTTACATTCGTCAAATTTGTATTTTCGTTAAGCTATCAAGACGAAAATAAATGCGTTTGTTTAATAGCATTGAGTGTCCACTCTGTACTAGTACTGTAATATATACATTTGACATATATATATATATATATATATATATATATTGCAGACCTTAATGCCTTAAAACTATGTATTTATTATTTATTTGTTGGTTGTATGAGCTGAATTAATGTTATTGTATATTTACGTATGATATTATGTATAGACTTTAAATGATGGGAAGGATGTGTGTATTATTCTGTGGTATAAGAAGTGTATTCCCTGTGCCATAGAGCAGCGCGAGGCCTGGCTAAGTAAGAGAGTTTAGCTAGCTATGTAGGGAGAGTTCTTTGTGGGTCGCCGGAGGAGATAGACGTGTTTCTTGGCGAAGCTCGAGGCCGTGACGCTGTCCAGGGACGCCGACGATTACAGCCACAGAGGAAGGACCGTGAGAAGAGATCTGGCTCACAATCCTGGAGGCTGTGGTCCACGTCGGAGGCCTACAAGAAGAGATATTAATATCGCTGCCAGTTTAGTTACTGAGGCAGGGTCAGCCAGCACCGTTTTATGTAGTAACGTGGAGAGACTTACTTTAACAGTGCACTAAAGGTTGATTGGACTGTACTGAAGTCTGACTCTGTAGCAGAATGTCTACGTTAGTTAGTGGGTAGAAAGCTTCAGTAGCTGTATTATTTGATATTTTATTTGTATTTCTTCCCATGGTTTTTCGCAGTTATTTCCCATTTCTGTACTACTCCATGATAATTGCATTGGTTGTATTGTATGTTCTCCTAGTCATTTTCTTGTTCATTATACGTCGCTACTCACCATGCAAATTCAATAGATTAGCATTGCGAAACTTGTCCCGTATCCATCGATCCTTCCCTGAGAGAATTGTGATATTAAATTTCATGTCATTTTCTACGTCTGTGAGTTATTATTTAATTTAGAATTGTGCGTAATTCTATTTGAAGTGTTCACGTAGAAGTTGTATGAAGCCAGTCGGCCGAGATAGAAGTTCTTTTGTCGAGTCTCATTGCTATTACCACCAGCCACGGGCAAAGATCAAACCCCAACCCTCAGCGAATTTTATATAACAACAATATATCACAAACTGGCCGCCCAGCTAATGACCACATTAAATAGAGTATTATCAAATATATAACAGTACCTTTATTACTTTATGCTACCTGGGCACGACGGACAAACCCAGCAATCATTCAGAGAAGACACTCAAGGTAGAAAATGAAATGCTTCTTTTTTATCCAGTACAACTCTTCTAATGTGTAAACACCAAATTTTATGTTTGAAAGGTTGGTGTTTTCGTTTCCGCATGCATGCACGCTTACACAAAAACTTCAAAGTACAATTCACAAAGGTAAAAACGTTTGTTCATTGTTATTTGCAACTCACATCATTCAAAATTGTATAGGTTTTTGTGCATCATAAAAAATCTTTCAAAATAAACGTAAACAACAGAATTTAAGACATCATTTCTCGTAACATATCAACCGTCACCACACAAATTGGACAGCATAAATACCAGCAACATGAAACCGACAAATAAAATTGTTTGTTTTGTTAAATATTTTAATTAAGTGTATTATCGAGCGTTTGATATATTTTAATTTTTAATAACGAAACGATACAGTCATATCAAAAATGTCAAATTGTTTCTCGCAATACACATACCTATAAGTTATTGTTATGACGGTACTGGACTAGGAAATGAAACAATAGCGAATCGGAAATGGAATAAGCATTCTGATTATCACCATCCACTATTTTACTACAGGTTAGGAAACTCAGTGTTATTAGATTGGCAAGGGGAAAATTCTGCCGCTAGTTTTGTTGCTATCGGTAAGGGGGCAACGAAATTTGCCGAGGTCGGTACCGAGGATTCACGAATGTGACCACGTGGTTGTTGTTTCAAGATTCGAGTTCGAACTTCCGAGAACGCACAAGCTGACGCCATCTTGATTTATGTCACGAATGTGAAGTTGTTAGAATAAGGTTAACTCTACTACAGGTTAGAAAGAAAAAGTGTTTTCTTCTGCGAGAGTTTGGCACAGGGAAAATTTCTGCCACTAGTTTCGCTGCAATCGCATGAGGACCAGAAAATTAAAAAAAACTGTAGTAAAATTAAATTCAAATAAGCTTGTAAATGACTGTAGTCATTTAACTTAATTATAAAGCAAAAATAAACCAATTTCCCGTTTTAAATTATAAACTTAATGTAACTTAAAATTCAGGAAAGCTCTGGAATTGGTCAGTTTGGCGCATTACCGATACCAGCGCTCAAGCGGCAGAAATTTTCCCTGCGAGAAACTTATAACATTGATCTTTCTAACCTGTAGTAGAATTAACCTTATCGCGAGTTAAGGTTAATTCTAACAACTTCACATTCGTGAATCCTCGTACCGACCTCGGCAAAGTTCGTAGCCCCCTTACAGACACCAGCTCAACAGACGGCGGAATTTTTCCCTTGACAAACTCGTTCATAAGAAATTCGTTTATCTTCCTAACCTTTAGTAAAATTAAGGTCATTGTCCATAATTTATACTGCTGTTACGATATTTATTTTTAAATCCTAAACGAGAGCAGGCATCGAAAAACAGTTGCACAACTTTGTTAAAAGAAATTCAATTTTTTTTCAAGTAAAAATCCACAATGGTTACAGCTAATCTTTAATAAACTTATTACTAAAATCTATATATTTTTAAAAAACTGTGAAGCAGTTTTTCGATATCTGATCTCGTTTACAAATAAAAAAAATTAGTATCATGGACACAGTAGAAATAATAATCGTGTCCTGAATCCAGCAATTTTCATCAGCATATTTTTCTTTTTATATTTGTATCATATTTTTCTCCTATTTTAGACACAAAATGTGACTAAATTTTTCTCTTATGAAATTTTGTTACCTCTCGTAATTTTTTCGTAATGGCTCGTTAAAGTAAAATTAGCATCTTACTGTTTTAAAGACTATACTATAACCAACTGACATAGTAAACTGAAATAAAATTCACAATGAATAACGATAGTATAGGCTGCAAGTTCACCTATGTCAAACTATAAATTAAAATATGTTTGTACTTTTAAGAAATTATTGAAATTTTTACATTTTTATTTTAAATTTCTCCATTTTTATTTGTATACCAAAAAATATATTTTTTTTTATGCAAGATAAATTGTAGACTGTAACATTTCTATGTACTGTGAATTTTTTTCAGCTTGTCATGTCAGTTGGTTTTAGTGTCGTACTGAAAACGGTACCATACAAATTTTGACTTTGACGAGCCATTGCGCAAAAACTATGAGAGATAATAAAATTTCATAATCACATTTTGTGTATAAAATAAAAAAAATTTGATACAAAAAAAATAAAAACGTGTTGAACATTGCAGTAGACCGTACCCTTAATTAACGCTCAGCAGATTGACAGACCGCGCAGCCCGCCGGCCGGGCGACGTCTGGCCGGGTGTGCGGCCAGCGACAAGAAGTCGCGCGCATGTGCGCGGGGTTGCCGCTCACTTCGGCCGGCAGCCGCGGGAGGCGCTGCAGTCGCGTCGGGGAGAGAGAGCAACAGGTGGCGTTGACCCCCGCGCCGTGCCACCCCAAGGTCGCCGCAAGGTCACCGCCATATGCAAACGTATATTAGCGCTTTCCCTCCTCTCTCCCTCTACATTCGTTCGCCGCCGCGACTCCTCCATTCTCCAGTCAATCCCCCCTTCCCCTTTCTTCTAGACTAGGCGGGAGCCTAGTTCACCATGACGACCATCGATGTCTGGTCGCCCGTGAGACGCGACGTGAAAGGTAGGTTCCGCGTTGCGCTACGCAGACGTAAAACGGGAAGGGGGGGGGATAACTAAGGAAGAAATGTTAAGAGAGGGCAGATTAACCGATCACTGTATCCTCGGATAAAGTCCCTGATGTTCTAATTCTTGTTTTTCTGGTCGTACTATTTTCTTTAGAGTACGGTTTAAGAAATGTTTAATTGTAAAATCAGCTTTATGTACGTTTAAAATTTTAAATTTTGCGCTAAACATGAATTTAATAAGCAACGAAAATTTTGCGTAAAATGTTTAAGAACACACACATTAAATTAGACCTACAAACAAAAATGTTTGATTTATGCCCTGAAACAAACATTACGACTTAAAAACTAAGAATCTATATATCAAAGATACAGTGGAATCTTAACTAAGAATACGCCGGATAGTTTTAATGTATTTAAAAAAATTAAAATAAAATAAAGTTGAATAAATTTAATATCGAAGAATCCCTACTTTGTTTTGTCGCTAATATACACGCTGTTATTGAACAACAGCGACAATCTTCGGCAGGTGATTCCGTACCAAAAAAAAAAAAAAAAAAAAAAAAAAAAAAAACAAGCAGACATTATATTTTTCATTTTTCACCTAAACTTAATATTAAGGGAGTAATGGGTCTCTGAACACAAAAATTTATAATCTTACTTCCCCGAAATATCAAAAACTTAATGACATAAAAATCAATATTTACAGCATTGGTTAATGCTGTTGGGACCTTCAAACCAACAGCAAATACAACTTGATACCTTCCACCCTTATGAAAATAATAGGGGTGCTACCCTCTAATTGCGTACAACTATTTTACCGTCACGATTTTCGAACGTTTGCAGACGGTTTATTGAGGAACGAGACCTGTGTAACGAAAAAGAGCATAGGCAACCCTGCGAACATCCATGTGATGAGTGCAGCGTAAAGACAATGGTGGACATTCACAGTAAACAAACAAGTACAATATGTAAAAGTCGCAGATCAGTTTGTTGCTAGCATTCTGCGTACATATCGTAGTAGTTGTGAACGAAAATGATAGGTCCCAGGCAGCTGAAACATTTCTAATGGTATTGTGTTCGTCATGCTGATAATAAACAAAACACGAATAACTTCGTGAGGTAATACTTGAAAAAGAAAAATAATAGTAGTGTCGGAATCAATATTGTTTCTATAAAGTATGCCATCTCCCAAAAGTCAGTATTTTAAAAGTAACTGATCTGCATAAACGTTTAGGATCCCCGCGTGATGTAGCAATAAATCGGGCATGTTACACATTTGAAAATGTCGTAGGTCAGGCTATTCTCTTAATTTATAACATAGGTGTGATTGCAAACACAAAAACAGTTCAGAGAGCTTAGTCTTGTCTAAATGCACAGTTTTCGTCAAACTACTTAAAGAAGTAGCATGCATGCGTAACAGTGTGTCGAGCCGTGTAGGCTACTTGCAATACACGTGGAGAAGTAGTTGTGCGGGTTGCGATCGTGGATGAAATGCATTAAAAAAACAAAGTATTAAGTAATAGCAATGCATACGACTGTACTGTGCACAAGTATTGAAATTAAACAAAGACATTAACCAACACAAACTCAACAAACGTAAAAGGGTTTTTATGACTTCAGAATCAGTAACAAGCATAAAGGATTTCTTGTAGGAATACTGACAGAATGCACGAAGAGGTTCGGACGGCTCGTAACATTTAAGATGTGTGACATGGTGTGAACATGCAGTTGCACAGGGAATGGAGGATAAGGAAAATGGGAGATCCACGATAAAAGCCACCGGCCTACATCATCGTACCGGCACGATTCCCACATGTGAAAATTGGTGTGACACCCGGCGGTAATCAAAACCGTATCGCCTTGTAGGGAGGCAAGCTTCGTGAACATTAGTTCGCCGTGGTGGTTGTATCCGCCATACTTTATAGAAACAACATTGATACCGACACTCTACTATTATTTTTCTTTTTCAAGTATTAGCTCTCTAAGTTATTCGTGTTTTGTTTATTATCAGCATGACGAACACAATACCATTTACACATGTTTCAGCTGCCTGAGACCTGCCATTTTTGTTCACAACTACTACGATATATACGCAGAATGCTAACAACAAACTGATCTGCGACTTTAACGGTATTGTACTTGTTTACTGTGAATGTCCACCATCGTCTGTACGCTGTACACATCACATGGATGTTCGCGGGATTGCCTATGCTCTGGCTCTGTATTTCTGCGAGAATATTCAAGTGTGTTTTGAGCACAAACGGTTATGTCCTAGACAGTTGCAACAAGAGGACCTTATATGTTACACAAGTTTCATTTCTCAATAAACCATCTTCAAATGTTCGAGAATCCTGACGGTAAAATAGTTGTATGCAATTAAAGGGTAGCCACCCCTATTATTTTCATAAGGTTGGAAGGTATCAAGTTGTATTTGCTGTTAGTTTGAAGGTCCCAACAGCATTAACCAATGCTGTAAATATTGATTTTATGTCATTAATTTTTATGTTCAGAGACCCATTACTCCATTAATATTAAGTTTAGGCGAAAAGTGAAAAATATAATTTCCGCTTTTTTTTTTGTAAGGAATCACCTGCCGGAGTTTGTTGGTGTTGTTTAATAACAGCCTGTATAATTTGTACCCAATTTTTTGTAGCAATAAATAAATATGTATAAGGTTTTTTTTCACCCAAAGTGTTACTAATGTTACTATGAAAATAAGTAAATCTAGCAAAATCATATTTTGCGATTGAACGGTAAATTATTTTGCAAAACGCCTACACAGAATTGTAGGTACATCGCATGACTGCTCTTAGCCCTAATATTTCTTTAAAAGCACTCCGTTAAAAAAAAAGTTACGAGTTTTTGCACCAACGTGAAAAAAAAAAAAAACCTAGCCATAGCCTTAAGGGAACAGTGTCTTATCAGCTTGGATGAACGATTTCGCTTATAAACCACGGACGGAATAAAGAAATTGTTTCAGTTTTCTTAGTATATATTATATAATCAATTAAAGTGGTATTTTGTATAATTTTGTTTCTGTCTAATAGTATTACTTGACATTAGTAATTCTTTTAAAATTATAAACAGATATAAAATAACAAGATTGGGATAGCAGTAAGCCGTGAAATGTACACTCGTGTTTCTTATTTCAGCTGTAACAAGAAAACTGTTGACTAGTAGCGAGTAAGTTGCCACGTTCGTTAATTTTCTCTATTTATCCTAACGAGCGCTATTACTGTGTAGTCTCAAATGTGTTTTTTTTTTTTTTACTGGCGTCAGGTTCTAGAATTACATGAATAGTTAGTGACGTTGAATTTTAATGGTTCTGGCACTTCAGTTCTCTAATACATCAACTACGTGCATTAAGTGAACCATGTTATGAATAAAGGAACAAACCCCCAATTTTTATTTTCGTTATTATTTTATTTTCTATTATTCTGAAGTAAGTATCAAAGACATTCATTTAAAACTTATGACTCATGTTCTGTATGACTATAAAAATTTAACTGGAATTAAATGCCATGCTTTAACTTTGAATCCAGATTTCTCAGTTGCATCACAATGGCACTTTGTTCTTTTATCAGTAACGTAGTTCAAATAATATTTGGTCATCAGTAGTAAGAACGAACCGGTATGGGTACACTTGATTGTTGATAAGGATCGATGATCGAGTAGCCGACTAAAATCGACCAGATATTCAAGTTCTGTCTTTCAAGTTGCATTTCAACCATATTAAATTTATCCATTCGCGTAGATCCGGAACACTAGAAAATTACAAACAAAATCCCTTCTATTATAAATAATAAATAATTCACTAACATTATCAAAATGTTTAAAAACGAATGCAAGAACATGTAACTAAGTATTTAAAATTTTGAAAATAAAAATAACTTTGCATCGACCCGCCATATTTTATGCCACTGCACATCATTGGTCCCTAATTACTCGCGTTTACTATAACAGAATTAGTTTTTAGATCACTGTAGGCTGCTATTCTATTATTTTGTTCCGCATTACTACTCGATTATTATTAATCTACATCACTAGGGGAAGCCATGTATTTTTTTTTTCCACTCTCGCCCCTTCGGACATATTTCGCTTACATAAATAAGGGCAGCCAACTTCATTGAATTACTGACTTTCACTCGACTATCACTTGTTCCACTCGTCAGTTTCTGGGAAGTGGTATCATCTGCTGTGGTTAGCCAATCATAAGTCTGTTCATTTCATCTGTTGCTGGCAAAACTAGTGCTAGCTGGCAGCTGGCTGTGCATATTTCAAGCTGACATTCTTCGCATCACACAGTCGTGAGATCGACTCTCTCAAATGCATTGTGTAGTCGCGTACGAACCGACAACATACACGTTGTTAATTTAAGGTGGTGGCTATAGTGACATTGGGTAATTTTACTGTGAGTTCTCAGCTGCCAGGGGATTTTTTTTTTCGAGCCGCACACACACTATGTAATGTTCTTATATAATTCGACGGTGCAGATGCAAAAACACATATCTCCAGTATAATTAAAGAAAAATTTGTTCAAAGAAATATTGCCAGTGCAACAATTAACGTAAATTAAATTTAATATATATATATATATATATATCGTAGGTTTTGTGTAATTACATAGATACTGTAACTATGAGAACTGTTGCAAATTTTTTTTAAACTATTTTTTGTTTATGCCGAAATTACAGAAGTGATTTGAAAATACGTGTTCTTGCATATGATACATTGCATAAAGTCCATATTACCAGATCTATGCTAGTGTTACCGTATACAGATACAATAAATAAACTTATAAATGGCAGCCTATAGCAGATTATATGGAAGGTACCTCTGGTCGACGAGCGAAGCAAGTGTTGGTCGAGCGGAAGCGAGCAAATGGAAAACAAAATGGCCTCTCCAGTGATATAAACTAACGACAGTCAGGCAGAAGCGAGTATATCTGGAAAACAAGATGACCACCTTTATGAATTAAAAAATAAAAGTAGACGCGCGAGCAGAAGTGAGTACCTGGAAAACAAAATGACAGCCTTTATGAATTAAAAAAAAAAAATAATAGTCGAGCAGAAGCTTTGAGTATCTTAGAAACAATTATAGATAGCGATATACAAGATGGTGAACGAAAACAAGATGGCGTGTTTTGAGAAAATCTATCGATTTGATATTTACATTATTAAATTTTTTTATTTTAAACTTTTGTGTTATTGTTTTAGTTTTGTAGATTACTGATTTTTTTAAAATAGAATATGAGGTCAATGGAAACGTTCAAGGCTATTCATAATACGAAAGCCACGCAACTGGAATAAGCGTGGATATCTACCTGTTAAAGACTAGTGCTTGGTTCCCTTATCATTATTGAGATTGTGAAGCCGTAACTTCATAACTCCAAAAACATGTAAGAGATTCCTGCTAAATTAGGAACGTATTGGTGATATCAATATGTTCCTTGTTTAAATTATCTCACAATTATTAAGTAACATAGCTCTGCCCATCAAACAAGCTGTTAAGAAATCCACAGAAATTATTTTACCTGCGATGAGGAAATTAGTTAAGTTATTAATTTATTGTGTTCAGTGTGAGGTTGCAATTTCTTTCCCAAAGTTATATACAAAGTAAGATACAGTGAAAATAATACTGGCAGTTTAGCATATTCATATCGTAATTTATTTAGGCATATTTCGTGGAAAATGCAGCGAATTTACAGCATAAACCACTCCAATGAAACAAACACAGTCGTTAGCTAGTAGCAGAGAAGCTGCAGAATACACACAGGGGAACAATCTGTGTCACTGGAAGTTAAAAATTTTATTTTTCAGGCACTTGCTAGCTTGAAAAACCTTTCACAGCGTTGATTAATTGCAGCGATAATTACGTTCGGAGAACGCAAGATAATTTACATATCAATTTTATATGGGCATCGGGTGGTTCGAAAAACCCATTTGCTACTATGTTTCTTAAACGTTCAATTAACTACATAATAAATTTGAATAAAATTATTTCCATTTTAAAGAGACGGTGCAATGTTTGGAAACAAATTAGGAGTTACTGGTTTATGCCACAAATAACGCCGAATACATCAATAAATATGCTGGCTTCGAATATTAAGTTTCGTAGGGTTTTGCAGTCGTTGTCTACGAGATCTTGGCTTTGTTATGCTGAATAGTACACGTTAAGAAAAAAACATAGACCAACTCTGACAATTTTTTTTTAGCATTAAGTTCGTGAGATCTACGTTAAAGGCGTTGCTATTTATAAAACACAAACTCGCGAAAATCTGTAAATTCCAAATAACTGCAATCACCAGCAAGTTTTGCTAATTTCGACCTCTTGATTCCTTCTGTGTCAGCGGAATATTAATTGACAATCAATGTTCCGGTAGTGAATCATACCATATTTACGAAGCAGTATCAATTAATTTTGGACCATATTATTAGAGATACGTCAATTTCGCAAATACATTCCAGGTCAGGTTGAACGCCAAAAATATATACTTCATAATCACGTGTGTAATTAGCTGGCGGCTGTCACGAAACGTATTTGACTACTGCAAGCCAGTAGTAAATAAGGAAATGATTCATAAAGCTATAGCTTGTAATGTTGTATGCCAATAAATAATCGACTGTATCCAGAGCGTGTACAGGCCTCAGCAATCTAGGCTACTGTCAGATGAATCCGCGAAATTGACGTACCTCTACCTATTATGCACGGGTTAATTAATATTTTTTCTACGGCTCAAACAAACTTTCCCCTATAAGCTATAACAGTTCCTTGATTATAATTATGTTAACATAATTTTACCAGGGCAACTTTAAGACCATACTCTCCTGTTGCTACTTTTTTTTTTAGCGATATTATATTTTGTGTCTAAACGAGAGCAGACACAAAAAATTTGTTTTGACAGTTTTGTTTAAAATCGTCTTCTCCGTGTTGGCTGATTTTTTTACAAGGCAGTAAATACCACGGTTTTAGGTACCTATATAATCAACGAAATTGTGGTAAACTGACTTTTTAGTGGAATTTATTGGTTTGTGGACATACGCCATTGCTCATGCTGGTATGTCCGCAAACCAAAAAATTCCAATTGCAAACTCCCATTGCAAGAAACATTTAAAAATCTCACGACTTTTTAGCTGAAACCGTATATTTTCTTGTTTTGAAAAAATAGCTATCGTGGCAAAAATAATTTTAAACAAAACTGCCACAGATTTTTTATATCTGCTCTTGTTTAAGATTAAAAAATAATTATCGGAAAAACAGTAAAAACAAGAAAGTATGGCCGTAAGTGCACATTACAGCAACTAAATATAGGCAAAAAATACGAGTTCAAACGAATATTATGTACACGAGAAAACATAATAATATGTTGACTGAAAAATATATTCAACAAAGTATACTATTTGACTGAAAAAAAAAAAAATTGCCTCACAACAACATATGGTTGACTCAAGCAAAAATATTTCCTGACTCGTGTCTGTTTTGTTGGAGCCCGTAGTTTTAACTGGTAAATTCTGAGTTGAGCTTTCTCACTTATATATGAAATACTGAGATTCGCTCCTGAAACACAGCTTCCTCGGATGAAATTTGAGAGCCATGTCCTTTTTTCTTATATAGTGCGGCTTCACAAAGGAAAGAAAAACGATGGAGAAGTGGAAAGAATTTCTGTCTCTACAAATTGTATTGTTAAGTAGTGCAATCTATTCTTCTATACACGAACATTCGCTGCGAATGTTATCCTGTCGGTTACGATCACTGTAAAACACACAGCGTTACAACAGTGTCTTAAATCAAACGCAGTATAGATGTGCTATCTGGATTGTTTTCATCGTACATAAGATATTAAAAATAATTTCCACTCTTGGCTGCTTGGGTACCGCCATTGTGCTAGGCTCTGCTACCAAGCTTGTTAAAATAGGGAATCACAGTTAAAGAAAGTATTTCTGAAATAGATCAACATTCAAGAAATCTCTTTTGTGTAAAATATATTAATAAATATTCTCTAAATATACTGAGGTATATAAAGTGTTAAAAAAATTTTTACTTCATACTGTTTCGTGAAATGTAATCGCGCGTTAAATGTTGGATATTGAGACTTAATCCTAAATCATTGCGATGGTACGGAATTTCACATAGAGTATTTGTTTTTGATGAAGTTATCGGTAAAACTGATTCACTGAGAATTAATTCACTAGTACGGATAATTCCAAATACACTCGTTCATGTAGGACATGTTTTCTGGTATCTCTACAGGCATGATGTTGGCAGAACCTGCCCTCCTGTACCTGAGCCCTTATGGTATACAAAGAGTAACATACAGATCATCTAAGCTGGGAAGTCTGTTAAGTTTCACCAGCCAGTCCCATCAATATCGTCAGTCTGAGATCCCAATGCTGTCAGAACCTTTGTAGCTATTTGCCGACGAGAGTAGTTGAATATTTTTGCCAGAAAGAGATATGTTCATTCCATTCGCAGAGGAAGAAAGTGGTTCCATCTCACCTGTCAACAGTCCAGAACGAGTTAGCCACCAGGGACCACTTTGACGAGGCCGGGGCATAGCTAGCCTCTACGTTTCACGTCCTCCACAAACGTTAGGGTGATCACAGCTGTTCCACCATCATGGGCCAGTGTACAAGGACTTACGAGAACACCCAAGAGCAACAAGCTGTTATTATTGTGGACATACGCCATTTAATATTATGTCGTCCCAGAAATCTCAGAAAGAGACTAAGAAAGACAAACAACGAAATACGAAAAAAGAGAAAAGAAGTCGAGTTGGCTGTAGTCAACACATCCATAAACCAAAACAACAGAACATGAACGATCCCATACGGAATTAGTTTGTTGTTGACTACGAAAGAAGAGAAAAGAAGCCGAGTTGGCTGTAGTCAACACATCCATAAACCAAAACAACAGAACATGAACGATCACATAAAGAATTAGTTTGTTGTTGACTAATTCCTTATGGGATCGTTCATGTTCTGTTGTTTTGGTTTATGGATGTGTTGACTACAGCCAACTCGGCTTCTTTTCTCTTTTTTCGTATTTCGTTGTTTGTCTTTCTTAGTGGATTTCTAAGATTTCTGGGACGACATAATATTGCAAAGGTGTATGTCCACAATAATACAGCTTGTCATTCTGTCCCATTGCATGAAACATTTAAAGATATTACCCAAGAACAACTTGGACCATTCACTCCAGAACCCTCTAATCATTCTCCAATGCAGAAATTTCAAACAGTGCCACTCCTAGTCCAATCCGAGATCAGTATAAAATGTAACTGGGGAATTCATACTGATTCCCAGAGTACCTACAAGATACTGTGCATAAAAATTTAACTCTTCAGGGCTCCAGAACCCCTTCTGCGAAAACACTGACCATCGAGATCAGTCCACCGAAGCAGGCCCCAGTAGAGACATGCAAAATGTTTGTAGGTACACAGCCGACTGGGAAATCTAACTGACCTCTGGAAGCCAACATGAAACCCCCACCATGAGTAATCCCTAGCGCACTATGTCGGCCCCAATAGCACGGCCTTCGTCCTCACTCCATTATCCATCTTCAAATGTTCTATGTTTTAAGTCGTGACCCACGTGGAGGTGCAGATGTACATGAGTGGGAGAGGCTAGGTATTCGCATCACCAGCCCATTACAGGAGAGCGGTATTGGCCACTGTATAGATCCAGCAGGTCAGGGTCACAGAAGACGAATGGTCAACAAAACTCCATATTCACTGGAGTTATCAGAGTAGTGGTGGGCGCTGGCAATTCAAAATGTGGGGCGCATTTCCTGCTACTTTTCTGGTCGCCGGTCACCAGGCTGTTTGTTGGCTAGCCAGTCCTCCTGTACCTGATCCCGAAATCATAACCAGTCGGAACAAGGTCATCGCCGAGGATAGTAGTTGAATACCATCACCTGAAAGACATTGCTCTCTTTCCAATTGTGGTGGGTTGATATGGTTACCACCACACCTGTCAACAGTCCAAAGTGGATTACTTACCAGCCTTATCAAACTTCTACAGAACCGCATCGTGGTGAGTCTTATTGCCCAGATATACCAGACCAATGTTCCCTAGCAGAACACCGAAAGCTTTTATTCTTCCCTCACTCTCAAGTGTGACTGCTTCCGATTCGACTGGGCGGAGATAAACCAGATTACTAAGGGCCTTATGGAGCTGCCCGAGAGAAGCTCGGACATTTCACCCCTGGAAACCCCCCAGATTTACTGCCAAGCAGGAGCTGCAATCAATACCACTGTGAGTCCAGCCTACGTTCAGCCCAGCACGAATATGGGGCATTCACGCTGACCTTTCGGAGCATTACAAGACACCATGCACCTGGATTTGCTCCCGCGAGCACGAGGACTCTGCAGGGCTTCCATAACCTTCCCTTCATCGAAATCGTCTCATCTGCGAAATCTGCCCATACTGCATGCCCCAGATAGGACCTGTAATCTGCTTGGAGGACACAGCATATTGGGTAATCCACCGACCTAGAAGTCAGCCCTAAACACCACCGTAGGAATCCCGGCTGCACCAGGGCGGTTACTATAAGCCGATCTTCTGTCTCACTCAATTAGCCACCTTGCGGAAGCTCGGTAATTCCAGTCAGCAAAATGGAAACGTCATAGCCATCACTGTACAAGGCACATTAACAAGTTGTTAGTTCTTGTGCATGAGCCATAATTGACTCTTCACACTGTTCTATTAGGCATGATAATGATATGGAAATTACAAGTTTTTATCAAGGCCAAAATTGCCTAATGTTTCGAAACATGGAAAGGAACAATAATGTGTATGTTAAGAGTTAAGGATACACATTGCCTGTTATTGTTCTCCTTCGTTTGGTTAACCCGAAGCTGTCATGCGAAAAAGTGACACGTGGTATCTGTTGCGAATAAAGCGGCACTTAGTCGGAACTGAATCTCCCAAGCATCAGAGAGTTCTGCTTGATTAGCTGTCTAATCGTGTATGGTAGAGTAAGTTATATAGAGTTGTGAACCTTCACCCGTTCTTCGCTCATGGAGGTAGTTAGTCATTCAGAAGGTCACTTTCAAATATTTGGAGGTATGATGTCAGGCAAAGCAATGTATTGTGATACCTTCAACACAGAGTATGAAATTACTATGTGAGTGTACTCGGAGCATATAGGTTACTCTAGTAAATAGCTGACAGTGGCAGAGCGTGGATGTGTTCCAAGGGAATCCGTGACTATACACAACACTTGAGTTGTTTGTGCAACCATTAGGCTGGTAGAGACAGGTGCCAGTAGCGTGTAAAGCCCGGTACACACTAGCCATAATTCAGTATAGAATTCCGTATCAAATTCATTACAAGTAGCACTGCGACAGTGTGTACCGCAACTACGCTGGTTCTACACAGAATTCCGTTCTGAATTTCACAGATAGAGCCCGTCCTATTTTTCATCGCAGTGTATGTTCACGCGTATGCGCAATGCACAGTTTCAGCCACCGCACCTGCGAAGTACACAAGTAGGGTTGTCAATAGCATTTGAATAGAAATAAAATTTTGGTTTCCTACTGAACAAAAGACCATCGAAGTTTACAAAACCTAAATAATACGAGATTGTTTCACTTATTTGGCAATTACACATACGTCTTGTATTGTGAAATATTTTTCGGGAATTTTACAATTACACTTTATGGAATACTGCAACCAACATCACGAATATATGTTTATTCTTTATTTACTGAAACATGTTAGTAAACAAAGACAGTGTGTACACAACACAGAAGTTTTGCTACATAATTCTGGCATGAAATCGCAATCGAAATTTATAAACAGAATTAAGTAAGTAATTAAGAAGAGAATTAAGGGTAGTGTGTACTGGGCTTAAGAGGCAAGGAACTGATATTCCAATCACATGACCACAGTAACAGGAAAATACTTTTATTGGTAAAGACCTGCAACTGGGACATTAATATCTGGCACAAGATTGCACTCCAAGCTGCTGTGTGCTCATCTGACTGCTGTCGTTGGCCAACAGTTTGTGTAGGGCTTTGAAGGCGTAGTCAATTCTAAAATACCCTCCAACCTGGAATATGAAGGTCCAGAGCAAACAACCTCGCGGAGCGTGTTCGTGTGAGTATTAGGCCAGTGAATACCAGTCTGTCGCCAAATAATAAGGTGAAATTTGTAGGTCTTTACTAACTGGCTGATTTCTTCAGGCATGAGGAAGAATGTAGAGAATGTATTGTCAAATCTAATACAGCTTCCTTTGAAACATGACCACACTTCGCCATTGGTGCCGGAGCATAACTGCAAGTGCCCCGCTTGACTCCTGGAGGAAGGGAGCTGTGTGTAAGGGTAATATATTTGTTTTCCTGGCATAACTATATGCTAGCTAAATTCATTTGGAGATTTTAAGAACGAAATCTGTAAATTGATCAAATGTTGCCAACCGAAGGCGTTTAAGGAGCGTCCCTAGTTAATAAATTATCATCATTTCAATGTGATTTGTTTATTCTAATTTCGCAAAGAATAGTGTACCTACGACAGTACAACTTTTTCGAAGAAAATACAAAGGCGGTATCTATGTTTCTATAGTCGAAGTTTTGATACTGGACTATCAATACGATTGTAAAAAATTTTGGATTTCAGCGAAATATTGTAATAGAGCGCCATTTAT
Organism: Medauroidea extradentata; assembly: GCA_003012365.1. NCBI lineage: Eukaryota > Metazoa > Arthropoda > Insecta > Phasmatodea > Phasmatidae > Medauroidea > Medauroidea extradentata. Next base: position 85,768 of record PNEQ01049873.1, read on the forward strand.
GTATAATAATATTCTTTAACTAAACAAAAAATTTAACTATGGTAAACTAGATGCTTCCTTTGTGAATAAATATCTGTATCAGTGGCGTAGCGTGGCTGTGTTCCAAGGCGTGCGGTATTAGCAGTGACTATACGCTTTGTGCAGTTGTGTTGTTGCAGAGACCAAGGTGTATATATTATAGGTAGAGCCACGATTTTATGGCGAAAAGATTTTTGCAACATTCGGCTTCAATGCTTCATGTGCACATATGCAACTCCGCTACATCGTCTGTGATTGGATGATTTTACTTTGACTCGCCTAGGCAAATTACAGACGTACGGAGTCACAATAATCTTATTCTGATTGGCGCAGTCAAATGCGCAACGTGTATGAACAAAGACACGCTGCCAGTAATCATGAAGCTGAGCTGCCGATGTGCACGAGAGACACTGAGAGAAAGTGGGGCAAAAATCTTTTCGCGACAAAATCGTGGCCTTAATTATAGCATTATAGGATAATTCCTACCTTGCCTCTTGTACGCTACTGGCTGTGGAGTGTTCTTGACCATACAAGTCAAATGGTTCCTCAGACAACTCAGTGTTGCGTATAGTCATTACTGGGCACTGCACACCTGGAACACTCCACGCGACGCCACTGATCTGTATTGAAACCCTTTAGAAATGTATTTGTTTGTAAGAAATCCGACTAAAAGCGAAGCATGTTTTCGTAATTTCTTTCCCTTTTTCTATTCTATACTCACAGATACTACGCTTCGGTCAATGACACCCCTTGGTTTCCACCTCACACAAACAAGAACACGCCCAAATGTCGCTCAAAGAGTACGTCCGTCGGCCGATGTTCAAGTCAGATTTATGTAGGGACGCTCCTTAAGAGGGCACGAGATAATGCCAAACTTGTTAACTCTTTTCGGCAAGAAATTTCTTTAATCCAACATGCAAAAGAAAAAAAAGGGCAACAACAGCGAGGCGTGGACAATGACTATACACAACTCTGAATGTATGTTGAACAATTATACTGGCAGGTGAAAGTACACCAGCCAGCTAGTAGCGTGCAAGAAGTGAAGAATGTATTCTCTAGTAACATGGCTTAAGTTACAGAAAATAAAACTATTTGTTGTGTCTTGTACGAACGTTAATACCCGTGCTTTGAGTCCACAGTCGGATCTTAATAGCACTTCCCTTCTAACGCCACCACGCTTTGCCACTGAGGGGTAATCTTACAGTATAGTCGGTTCGGAACAAAGTGAGCACTCAAAAAAGACCTGCTATAGTTCTATTTGCAGCCAGTTGGTATATTTCCGTACGTAACGGCAAACGAAGAGAAATGTCTCACTTCTTTGGACGCGGCACTTGACGTTTGAGCGTGCAAGATACATTGTGCAGTCGGTAGGAACAAAAAAAAAAAAAAAAGTTTATTAATTACATGAAATACAAATATACCGGTTTTGACTCAGTTTTATTCAGTATCGTTGTATTTAAATATAAAACTACATGAAACTAATTTTCGTATTTCGCTTCCAATACTACAAGCAGCAAGGCAACTATAGTTGATGTCTCATGCTATTTGCAGTATCTGCTAGTGATATTTTGCAATGGTTTAATTTTTAGTGCTTACTTTATCCCTAACGACCTATAAAACATTTTTACCAGCACTGAGAACATGTTGCCACATTAACTTTTTATACACTTTATGACAGACGAAATTTTGGACATCAGATTCGAAAGAATAAGAATACGGTGAACGAACACGTCACTCCGGCAAAATATTAGTTTGTGAAGTTAATAAGAAATGTTACCTACCATAGCTTTTTATAAATATGTTCAAGTAGACATTTGAAAGCATCAAATTTTTATATAATGTTTTGCTATTGACACACACACTATTAAAACAACTTTGCACCGCCAATATTTCGGCGCTAGTACATAGCCCACTTATTGGGAACTGTGAATTAATATAAACACTGCTTGAGACCTGACCCTTAATTGTACACAGAAGTACAAAACTAGGACAGTCAGTTAGAACACACAATATATAAGGGGGCGCAAATGTTTTTATTAATGTCAAATCCACGCTCTCTTTAAAGTTTGAGATTGTAGAGTCCTGCTAAACCTGAAAAAAAAAATTGGGTCGATATTCGTAATAACTGAAATACTTCCTATACTACAGTAGCATATAATAAAATTAAGGTTAGCAGTAAAATGTATAAGGTTGGCAAGAGTTAACAAATGACAGTATACTGAATTACACAGTATATTTATTTTAATGCTCTAAGAAAAAACTTCTACCGACCTAAATGAGTAAGTACTATGAAGGAGCGTATGCAGAAATTAAACCTGGCAGTCTTAAAAGGGGGAGAGGGGCTTTAGAGCTAGGGCTAGGAAAAATTCGCGAGTTCAGTGACCTGAATGCTAGAATCCAATGTCCTATGCATACTGAAGCCCCATCTATTCGTTCATTGTCTGCTGTCTGAATGAGTAGCAGGTAATGGACAAATGGTAGGGCTTCGGTATACACAGGATAATGGATTCTAGCATGTTGGT
>PNEQ01049873.1:88407-150609 GCA_003012365.1 Medauroidea extradentata
ATATATATATATATATATATATATATATATATATATATATATATATATATATATATATATATATATATATATATATATATATATATATATATATATATATATATATATATATATATATATATATACTGTCACAGATTGTAAGATTTTTGAAGTTTTGCGATTTTTGGTGCCAAGTCGAGCTCTTGAGTGAGGATGTAGGAAACTCTCCTTCCCTTCTCTTTTACACGCCCATATAAATGTTTCAGGTACCAACTCCCGATTATCCACGCTAATGGAGGGGGCCAACGCCTCGTATAATCCAAAATCGCGGATAATCCGTTTTTACCCTTTCTTAGATCTCAGTAGAAAGAAAAAAAGTCAAGTTAATTCCAGTAGGCCTAATAAAATGCAGCAAGTTAATACGGTAGACGCTCGATTATTAACATTAATGATTAGGAGATATGCGATAATAATCTAAAAACACAAATAAATAATCACGGATATCTTACCTATAAAAAAAAGGCTAAATTTCGTTAGTCCATTCATGCGCAACGCACGGGACATGTTTTGTTAATCTATTCATGCGTAGAACTAATTATTTCGCTTGCTGAAAAATACTTAAATATTCACGCTATTTAAAATACGGTTGCGGGCATAACACGTTAGTGAACATTATGCAAGTAAACACAGTGTGTATTTATAAATAACTAAATTACAAAAATCAACTTTTTTAACTATTTAAAGTGAAATATTTTGCGCGGATAATCCACACACGGATAATCGGGAGTCTACTGTATGTGCATAGTACAGTAAAATATTTGGGGAAAATTGTCTCTACACATACGTTACATGCATTACGTTACTGCATTATTACAGTGAAACAAACAAACGTTAAGTCTTGTATCTATGAACACATTATTTTTTCTCGTTCTCACTGTAGAGCCACGATTTTGTCGCGAAAAGATTTTTGCCCCACTTTGTTTCAGTGTCTCCTGTGCACATCGGCAGTTCTGCTTCATGATTATTTGTAGCGTGTCTTTGTTCCGACACATCTCTCATTTGACTGCACCAATCATAATACGATTATTGTGACTCCGTACGTCTGTGATTTGCCAAGGCAAGTGAGAGTAAAATCATCCAATCACAGACGATGTAGCAGATCTGCAGATTTGCACATGACGCATCGAAACCAAATGTTGCAAGAATCTTTTTTGCCATAAAATCGTGGCTCTAGTAATTAGAGAGGTTGTAATTAGGCATGCTGTACTGTGTTCTGTGCAGTGAGCACTATCGTCAAGCACAAGACACGTCAACATTTCGTTTGACGACGGGGAAATAATAACAGGCGTTATTTCTCCGCGCCTCAGATAAACATTCACTTGTCCATGGTGGAAACACAAAGCAAGCTTTTACTAAATAAACTATAAACCAATACCGGACAGCTCGGACGATTCAGCAAGAACACTCGCTGTGTTTCCCCATCAAGCCAACCGATCACATCACACATTTTATTGATTTCAGAATTACGTTGGCAACGCAACACTGTGGAGCATAAAATTTATTTTCTTGACGAATAAACCGTTTTCGTAGCCACAACCAAAAATAAACGACTAAAACGATAAATAAATCACTGCCTCATACATTTAAACAATAGAAAATGCATGTTAACAGAGCAGTAATTGATAGACACCGGAAAAATTCGTGGCTTCACTGACCTACAAGCTAGCCTCCAAGAATCTATGAGTTCATTCCAACAGCAATTGCTCATTGGCAAAGCGAAATGGGCCTGCATTTAATTACGTCGATATCAGAATGTGTCAAATAAGTCATTGGCCAATTGTGAAAGTACAACGAACTTACAGTAGATGGAAGTCTAGTTTTGCCAAAAATAAAACACGAATTTTTCAGGTTCCTAGTTAATTGCTAGAGATCGGGAAAATTCGCACGTTCACCGACCAAGAATGTCGGCTTACTGAATCTAACAACATCTTCTCATTAGCTGCTCGCTGATACAACAAGACCACATGATTGGCCCTGCATTGGATTTGCTTCTTTGTTATTGGCGCAGCGCTTTTCACGAGGTGTCAAATAAGTCTAAGGACAATTGCGAAAGTAAAAACGAGTGTGCAATGAAAAACCGCGAATTCTTCACGTCCCCGAAACGAAAAATTCTCGTTTTCTTTTGGGCACAAACTACAATTCAAGAAACTGTACATTTCGTGACATTTATCGCAATTGGTGCGAGACTTATTTGATACCTGAAAGAGGGGCGCCAAGCGAATTGTTAAGATGCAACTAAAGGGAAATACACATTATTGACCAAACGCTACTAAATTCTGAGGAAACAGTCACACCTTACAGCATTGAATTTCTGAAATATAACTGCAGTAATCATTGGCGTAATAACTGGGGGGACAGGGTATACAATGACTCCTCCTGGATTGTTGGAAAGAGCGCCAAAAATATTAATGGTAGGCGCCCAAATGGGGCAGATACTCATTATGGGGGCGGAAAAGTAGTATGCGCGTGCAAAAAAATAAGGGACACATACAAAAAAATAAGCTTACCAAAATGTGTCGGCGTGCCCCAAAAAAGTCGTTTAATTTGGCTTAAGCGCAAGTCCAAATTCCCCAGCTGAAAAATGAGGGGCGTGCGCTTAATTGCTTGACCCTCCCTAAATTTTGGAGAATTTGTTTCGCCACTGGCAGTAACACCAAGCAAACAAATCTAAATTCTGTGTCTGGGTGTGTGATGTGTATGTAGGGATACGTATATGGTACAGCGCAACAAAAATATCCCCTATCCCCCATCCTAGAATAAAAATTCCTGGTTACATCCCTGAGTCCGCTCATGTAGGCCTATAGGGACTCCTGATTTTCACTAAAATATTTTTGACTATTTTGTTTTAGTGACTAACTTATACACCTGCAGCTCTGCTTCGGGTCACTGAATGGATATTTTTAAATCTCAGCCTCTTGGGGTTCTAACTAAAAATCACAGACGTGTGTTGTCTCAAGTAACCGTGTTATAATGTGACACCTCTATACGAAGACACACTACAAACAAACCACGAAGTAGTTCTACAGGTGTGTACACAAAGCGTAGAAGCAAAGTGGAGCGAAAATCTTTTCTCGAAAATCAGGGGTCCCTATCAGTGGCGGCTCGTGGGTTGTTGCCAGGTGGGGCTGCAGATAGTCGGAACTGTACACTCTTGATTAACGTGCCTTAGACCAACGACCATGAAATATTTGCCGGCTACTAGATGTGTTGTGACCACTCAGTAGTAAGGGGCACCTGCACATCAGCGTGTCAGTGGCTGTAGAGTCAACCAGCGTACAACCCTGTACAGCTCTTGGCAACTGCAGGCCTACCTGGCAACAACCCACGAGCCGCCACTGGTCCCTATTCATGTGGAATCACTGTCAACAGCAAGCGGCCAACGAGCAGTTGTTGTTTGCTTCAGTAAGCAGATATTAATGAAGGCTAGTCAACAGGTAAGTGAATTCGCGAATTTTTTCCGGTATCTAGCATTAGTATAGAGAATAACTTCACATCATGCCACTGGGTTGTTTTCCGGGATCACCTCTTTGTTAATGGGGAGAGTTAGACAATTTTATTACATTTTCAGTTTTTGAACGATAGCATCTTTTTCAATTATATTACCAAAATTATCTCTTCGACAAAGCATTGGATATATTCTCGGAAAACTACTTGACATAAATAATAATGGAATATTTCATTAGTTTGTCATGCAGAACCATTGCAAGAGAATTCTTGAAAGTTAACCTATAACTAGAGATGATGGTATATCGCGAAAATGATTTGTGCCAACGTACCCTTGGAAACACTGTAGTTTCTTGCAACATATATGTCTGCCTCTACAAATCTCTCTGCCGACCAATAACAGGCATTAAATATTACAATATCGGGATTCTTGCTGACTCAGTGAAATAACGCAACAGCTCCAAGTACAAGCGAAAGCCAGTAATCTTCTGGTTAGCTGAACGTGCGTTGAAATCCAGCAAACAGTCAAGTTTTCTCGCGATAAACCACGATCTCTGTCTATAGTTCTCTTGCAATGATTCTGCATGACAAATTTATGAAAGAATCCATTATTTGTGTCAAGCAATTTGCCAAGAATATATTCTATGTCTTGTTGAAGAGAAAATTTTGGTAACTTAATTTGAATAAATGTTACGGCTCAAAAACTGAAAATACAGTAAGACTGCAAAACTGTTAATGTCGTAGAGCTGTCCGGTATTGGTCTGCACAGTATTTGCCCTTACGTTTGCAGCGTCCCTTGTAGGCGACGGGGATGGCCTTCCCCTTGTGGCAGGCGGCCTCGCGGAGATGGCAGGCGCTCTGGTAGGTGGTGCCGTCAGCCCCGCACACCATCTTGGAGGCGGCCGCGGGACATCGCTGGGAGCACTTGACGCAGTGCGGGGTCAGGTTCTGGTCGAGCAGGCAGTGCTTGCCCGCCTGGCAGTGGATCCTGTCGCACGAGCCTGCGACACCAAGCGCACTATCCAGCGAGGTGACGCTACCCTCTCCCGTTGTCACATCACCGCCCGATATGTCTAGTATCGGAAGGGACAGGACGACTTCGTGGGTTCGTTGGCCTGCAGGGCCGGCGACAGGAATTTCGGAGCAAGGTACACGCAGCATTTTGTGAACCCGTTTCTCCGCTGTCCACTCACCAATTGTTAGAGATGGTGCAATATCGCGAGAATTACTTGCTCTAACATACCCTTGAAAATATTGCAGTACCTAGTAAGGTACGTGATTGGATGATAACTGCCCAACTCGACATGTCCGTCTACAAACCAATCACACGTGTCTATAGATACCTGAATAATTCGCGTTTTCTTTTGGGCACAAACTAGAATTCGAACAACTTCAAGTTCGCCAATAATAAAGAAGCAACTAAACGCTGGCCCACTTGTGATTGTATCGCTGCATCAGCGAGCAGCCAATGAGCAGCTGATGCCTGCTCAATAAAACATACATTCTTGGAGGCTAGTTTACCGGCGAGTGAAACCGCGAATTTTCCAGGTATCTGCATGTGTCAAACATTAAACTAGCAGAACTCCCATGGTCCTGTCAAATGGGGTAGCAGTTACGTATAAAGACGACAGCCAACATCATATAAACAAAGCTACCGACATGCTGAAGGTACTTTGGAACCTAGAAAATAGTCAAGTTTCCCCGCTATAAAGCACCATCTCTACCAATTGCATGTGTAAGTATACGATTTGGAGTCCCCCAGCTCGGTCAACTGCACCCTTTGACCTCCCCCCTCCCCTTTCGAGCCAACCGGCCCTGGCAGGTTGAACCCTAAGTTCTATGTATATGCTGTTTGGGGTATACTGACCATAATTTAATGCCCTGCTAAATTTTTCTTTGTCTAGTCCTATATTTTCGCCACTTACTAGTAAAAAATTGATCTTAGTATTTAATATCTGAGGTTGCGATAAAAGTGGTGAATACTTGTTGGGAGGGCCTTAATAAATGTGCTGACTTTATCGTGGATTGACTGTGTGTCACGATTTGTGCACGAGCTGCTGACCCACTACCATGCTTGAGCATAAGATTTGAGTTCTTGTTTTCGTACAATCGTGTTACAGACTCAGGTCTCAGCAGGGAATCTCTGATCAACTATTCACGTATTACGTCAGTATACCCATATTTGGAGCCTAACATATCCTCGAAAGAATCAGTGAAATGTTCCTGTCCCCATGGATTTTGTATAGAAGTCGCCAAGCATATCATCACGTGGTCTTCTTGGATGTAAGCGATGATCCAGACCAAACTACTCCGATCACTACTGCCTCTCGGGTATTGACAAAGATCGCCTATGACAGACACCAAGAAAAGCTTGTCAAATGACGACCAGCAGCATTAGTGCATTCTAGGATGAGTAATGAAGCCGACGATGGTTCAGGAGATCTAGCATTGGAGTTTTTAACTAATAGCAACAATAATAGTCACCATAGCGCGACCTAGCGATGGGACCGACGATACAAACAAGTCCAGCCATTGAATATCATAGAAGAAATTCTACACCTTCGCGACTTCTATACCTAAACATATCCAATGCAAAACATCGAGTCATTCCTGATGTCGCCACTTCCTTACCCAAAGTAGCGGGATATCAGAGGGATGTGTGAAGGCTTTCACTCTGTGCGAAGTGGAGTGCTGAAGACATGCACATAATTTGGGCTGAAACCTCTAGTAGATTTCCGGGAACAAAACAATACTGCTGTAGTCATGACTTTATTCCCCGTACAATGCCTCAACATTAAATAACACAGCATGAGTGGGCACGAGGAAGTGGCCAAGTGTGGTCGTGTTTTAAGAGAAGCAGTATTAAACCCGAAAATACTCCATGAGCACATGGCATAGTCATGCTTGCAAGAATCAACTTATAAAGAGTTTTTCATACCTAGTTTTGAAGTGATTTCGAAAATATTTTTTTATTGCTACCTAATACTCGTATCAAAATTTCACTCCACAGTTTTGACACTTATATGTTATAATTTGTAGCTGAATTTTTTTGTAGAAATGTACTGAACGGTTTTTTGGATTTCATCACCCAAAGTACCACGTTTTTCGTCGTGAAAATAATCAAAAATTAAGAAAAAAATGTTTTTGCTGACGAATGAATGATACATTATATTCAAAAACGCATCCACAGTATTGTGCATCGTGTGACTGCACATTGAATCAAATTTTTTCAAATCTTTTGGTTAAAAAATAATGAGTTATTGTCACCAGTCTGAAAAAAAAACTCGGGAACAAGCCCTTAACCAGGGTCGTGTTGCTGGAGAAAATGTTCTTTGCCACTTGCATGCTACTGACTGGAGCTTTACATTCACACATCGATATGGTGGTTCCACAGAAAACTCAAGAGTCAACGCTAAGAACTGCTTCCCTTGGAACACATCCACTCTTTGCCGCTGGTACGAGGCCTTTGAGCTGAGCTACTTAAGTCATACAACCAATCTTTGACACAGAGGGGAGAGACAGGGTTGCTAATGTTCGTGTGGCCACTTACCTATCCTCCAAGCGCTGATCCAATGTTTAGTCCACTTAGCACAAGTTTGAAAGAATTAACTATCCTTGCTAACTATTGTTTATATTTGTGCTCATTTGTTGTCCCAATTATAAGACTACTAGAGGGCGAGGAATGTATGAAAACATATCTGTTAAGGGCGACAGAGACACCGACTGGGAATTGGTATCTTCTGGAGTCTCTATTCATATATAACAAAGCTATAAAACCGTTTGAAGAATACAGCTATCGACGAATTACTGACCTTAACATCAGGAAGTATCATCATTATAGATAGCCACCAAATTGACTGGCTGTCCTGTTGCACCCATAACACCGATATAAGGAAAAATATGAGATGACAATGTGAATCTTCTGAATTAATCTAACATAAACCCTATTCACAAACACTGATTTACCCAGAAGGTTGACAGCTACCACAAAAAAAAAAAAAAAAGACTGGGACATCATGAATATGACAACTTCATGTGCCATAAGTTAGTAAGTATGAAAGTGACATTTGATTGGGACCAAAATCAAAAGACATGAAACCAGCCGTTTACATTAATACATTATATTTATAACGTATCCAAAATTAACATGCAAACTGGATTTCACTTGTTTTCGTTAAAACATTCGCTTGCAGAAAGGATTTTTTTACTCGGAAAGGTAAAAAAAATTGCTGGAGAATATACATGCAGTGGTTTTCGCTGAATATTTCTATGCATTTCAAAATTTATAGTGAATACTACTTAGTTTTTCTTGATACTACTGTCTAGAAGTTCATCATAGATGGCATTATGCTTCGAACGTCTGTGTGTCTGGTTTTCTTTTAGTTCAAGAAGAGCCGTCATGCTAAGATATCTTCACATATTCTCTATATCAAACCATTCATCGGAAAGGTTTGTGATAATTTTATATTCAAGTTGCTTTAATTTTGAACACCAGTCGTGTAGAAATAAAAATTAACCGCCTAGAACAGAGACATTCCTTCGAGACACCTCTGTTATATGTCTCATATAATGAAATTTAATATACAAAGGCTATAAAGTTACAAGGGTGTCTTTGTATGCGCAGAGTAGTTAATAACAAAGTGATACGTAACTTCAGAGCAGCATATTTCTGCAACTAAACTGTATGTCTCCTGGGAAGCTAAAAACAGTTTTAAGGCAATTTTGTGGCGAAATATATGTAAAGTTTTCCACTTATTAATGTCAAACCAGTATTTTTCGAACCAACTGATTTATTCTGAGTGATTACCTACCTCTTTATGTACTCTGAAAACTGTCAAACAAATGAAGCAATGTTTAAGTAAACTTGTTATGTATGCCTACATAAGCTGCCTTATTCTTTACGCATATAGCAATATATCTACCAGGTAGTGTCACTGGATGTTGATAACTTCCTTCACTAACAACAAACCAACCGGGAAAACTGACTTTCGTTTTCTTATCCAAGCTTACAAATAAATAGGAAGAAATGACACTTTTTTTTTTCATACGAAGCAAAATAAAATTCCATAAACTCTACAATTAATATCACGTAAGAAACCGCCGTAAACACTTTCATCCGTAAATACGAAATTTTAAAGTGGAATTCATACGCACTTACTGACTAAATGGTAAACCAATAATTCTAAATTAAAGTTTACGTGCACACATTTTCATATTTCTAGCCAGTCACATAGTTGCAAGCAAGGAAGAGTAAAGACACATGGGACCAATGCAGCTACAATCAAATCATTGCATTAAAACGGATGCAACATTACCACAAATGACTTTTTTAGTCTTAACCAGAAATATTAAGATCACAGTTTTTTTTATTCTGTTCTATACATGTTATCAGCGATAATAAGGTACCGTAAAACGGGGTGAATTGGATAAAAATATTTAGAACAAAATTATCAGTGCAAAATTTGCTTTAGAAACTTATTTTTCTTGATAGGCAAATTAATGCTGTAGACAGGTAGTTGATTGGAACGTAACTTTTAAAAAGAAAAGTTGTTGGCGTGAAATTTGTTTCAAATTTTGATCCCATTCGCCCCTCTGTGATTCTATTCACCCCGTTTTACGGTACTGTTATAAGAACTACAATAATGTCGAACAGATCTACTTATTTGTACGTTTGACACTTACGAAACAGAAACATGAATGGCAAAATTTTGCTTCTTTATTAATCAATAATTATAAGAAGTTGTTATGTAAACTACTATACTGTCGAACAGACCAAATAGCTTGTTCAGTTGGTAACTGTAACCCAGAAATGAAAAGGGCCAGTTTTTTTATCTACTAAACTAATGAATAGTTACAATGATGTCCCACAGGAACTGAAAAACTATCGAACAGGCCCATTCGTTTGTGCAGCTTACACTGGGAATGCACAATTTTTCCACAAATCCGCAACTGTAAAAGCAGAGTTCTTGTTTACTTACTAATTTTCATTTACCTTTGTGTGTATTTTCGTATCGTTACAGCATTATCAAAATATCATAGTTAGGTTTAATGTGCTGACAAAACTTTAACGTCCCTCTTTAAACAACGCGTGAAAGTCTCGTTGTTTACATTAAAAAACAAATAGCAGTGTAATCTATTTCACTGCAGTAATACACCTGGCAGAATGATAAAAAAAAATGTAGATTTTAAAAACTAGGCAAGTTTCCATCTACCCGTCATGTGCGAAAATACTCTTTTAAGTGTCAATTTTAGGAGTATCTGAGTTCTGAACTTCGAGTGCCCTAATTAAGTTTTTATGAACGACGTCATAGAATTTTTCTTCTGCTGTTAAAAACTAGCCCACTCGTGTCCTTTATATTTTTTAACGTGAATAATTGTGGGATTTCCACATTCTTGAGGAGGACTGGTTTTGAATAAAACAATTCACAGAACGAGAACTAGAGCATTAACATAACTCAAACTGGAAAAGTCCCTAATGACAAGAAGGAAGACTGGTTTTAGAAGAAATTATAAATAATGGAATTCCATTCAGCCCACTGTACGACAGGATATGTAGGGTAGATTTCCTGCTCATAATTACAATTCAATCCTGTATTCTATACAGCAAAAAAAAAGTCGTTGTAATGATTATAATGATATAATTTAAGAAATCTTTATTGAATTGCCTTCCATCTAACATTTCTGAGTTCATAAATATAATGGAGAATTAGATGTTTATTTTGAAGAAAATAACTCGTTAAGACTTCACTTCAGAAAAACATTAAGCTATATCATTAGAAATAACGAAGCAAATAGTAACCACATAGTTCAATTATCCAGGTCCTATTGTCGTGAAGTAAAAACATAATATTATATACTATCAGCGGTACAGTAAATGTCAATTCACCATCTATGACAATTTTTCATCGAAGTATCTAAATACCTTGCAATAGTAGGTAATATTGGATTAATATATTCTTGTGTAGTAAAGACTAAATTAAAAGAGTAACTTTTGATGATCTGACAACCAATTTGACAGGATCAACAGGTTAAACAACACAAGCGATAATATGAACCTGAATACTGATAGTCCACAGGAATCACTGTACTGCAGAAAACCATGAACTTATCATGTAACGAAAACCGATGGAAATAATTTATACTGAAATTATATGTCACTGGCTATTTGCAAATGGCTGCAAAACATAAAACAACTTATTTCTATATTTTAAAAATTGCTCAAAATAGAGGATTTTTACTATATGCTCAGCATTTTCTCTTATTTTATTTTCATAACTTTTAGCAGATAACCCGTGATATCAAACTTCCATGTAAACTAATTCATTTCAGACAATCTCGTTGGGTGTATGATTCTGTAACATGCAAAGTTTGAATAAACATGCTGCTATGTAAATACTAGCATGCTTAAAATTTTCCAAGGGATGATAATGCAGTTAATAGTAACGTCTACAAAACTAGCACTATATCATGCAAATATACTAGTAAAAGTATGAATTTGCACACCTGTGTGGCCGAAAAAGACTACGTAGAACATAAAATCAACAGTCAACACGTGTTAATCATGGGCTGAGAGAAATTCTAACTTCGAAGAAGAAATTCGGTGCAACCTCGCTGAAGAGACACGTAACGCGGCATCTGGACAAACGTGACCATGTGATGGTTACTGTTAGAAGTGTAAATTATTCTTCCAGCTCTGTTGAGTATCTTCCTCGAAGAGCCGAACCAATTCCCTGAGGACAACAGCAAGGGGGAAAGGGGAGGATTATCGACACACTTATACCTAGAGACTCGTAGGAACACACCATCGAGAATGGTCAAGGACAATGATTTATCAGGGAAATTTCACTGAGGTTAGGTTTCAATAATAATAATAACAATAATATATAGTATAGGGAGTAAAGCCGAAGACAGGGTATCACACCTCGAAAGACCGACTTACGACCTGGGAGTCTGTAGGAATCTACGATTCGCAGAGAGATGATAAGAAATGAGACTCTGCAATGTAGCAGCGGTGAAATGCAAGGGTGGGGGAAACGGGAGCACCTCGTTAAACTCGCCTACCAACGGTAACGTCCGCCACGTTTCCCACATGCGAAAAATCCGTGGCCAGCCCTGCCGGAATTCGAGTCCGGATAGACTTGGTTGGGGGGGGGGGGTCTAACCACAACAGTGCTGCGTTCTTCCGTCGTTATTGTTTTGTCCCCTTTTAACTTGACCAATGGTATTCTGTCACGGCCATTAATTAACGCCTGTAGTTCGTCTGCAAACGGTAAACCGAAGTCAAACCGTTTTTCTCCAATGCGGTGAATTGCGTGTTTGCTACAGCATCCTGGAAAATGTGTCGACACCAAATATTTCTGCAATTCTCCACTGTCTATGAGAATGGGGCAGATGAGCGAACTAGCATTTTCGATTCCACCTGGTCTAATGAGGAGAAGAAGAAGAGTAAAGTGGGTGACGAGTGCAGAACACTCAGGAATGTTTTATGTCAAGAGGATGGCTCACGGTGCATCGTGGCTATTAGACGCCAACCTGGCATCTCGTCGCCGCATCGTGTCTTCCCAGACCCCCGAGGTGCGCTACACCAGGCGCAGGAGTCACGCTGCCAACTTTTCGGGGAATAAATTTCCTGTGATTAGCGAATGAGTAGCGGGAAACAGCTCAGCAGGGAGGGACGTATTTAGAACGGCAGGGAAATTTAATGGGCGAAGCACTCCCCGGACGAGGGACGCAGTGGAGAGGCGCAGAAGCATGATGACAAACGTGATGCGTTTGTTTTCATTCTTTTTTTCTGTTGCACCAAGGAGTAGAAGTGCTTCGAAGAAAACATGGCGAGGCACACGAGTATGTAGCCTCTTGTGTGCTTTGTAGAGAAGAGTTGCATTCAGGAGGAATCCAACCTAATGCATCGTCAAGACAGAGAGACAAAGTTAAAGTTTCGAAATTACTAGCACAGTTTCTAAGAATCTTTGTTGCAGGGACGTTGATAAATATCTTAAGAGTCCTAGCAAATTGGCAACTGCTTGTAGCGAGCTCTATTTTCTGCTCCAACCAAGACAAAGATTGAGTTCTTGTCCTACGTTGCCGAAATGCATTTCAAATTTAGAACACAGTAACCTCCTATGTTGGCACCGCTTGCTAAGTGTCAGTTTGGCAGTATGACATGTGATTCCATAGTTGAGTGACGCACAGTTTAAGTGTACAATAATCACGTTTCTTTTTAAAATGATAATAATTTATCAACAATGAACATACTTCTCATAACGGTGTTGAGGTACACCAAAAAATCTACTTTTTTTTAAATAGTATCTAAAACTCCAAGACACCAATAAGTTATTAACAAAATTTACTCAAGTTTTATGAATCCATAAATTTTGTTGAGCTAACATGTTAGCTACAATGTTGTAACATATTGATAGAGAAATTGTTTTCATTTATCTAATGACAACGATTTACTCGAGGTGTCAGTTCTACATAACACTACTTATCTTACATGTCATAGGCTATATTCGACATAAGACATTAAAATTGTCATAGCTTGCCCACTTCAGAAAAAGATATTCCTTTAAAAAAACATATGGTTATAAATACATTATTTATTCCGCAAGTAATCAATTACATAAAAAGATATACGACCAGACATGCCAGCCGAGAAGATATATTTATTTGCTCTGTGTTTTAAGTCTTACAATGCTATGCTACTATTATTTTGTAATAAAGGTTTAATCGCAAAAAACCCATACGTTTTTTAAGTGTTATAAGGTCATAATAGCTAAGCAGCACACATTAGTGTGTTTGACATTGCAAGGAAGCGAACAGCAAAACTAAAAGTTCGGTTTCGGAATATTCTTGGCAAGTCGCGTGATCTGGAAGGTTGCCAAAGACCTCTTTTGCTTGGAGACAATACTGGTACATTATATACTCTAAAATACCAAAATGCACTAGGTAACCAAATTAATTTCCAACGTCAAAGTACCTGTTGGTAACGTGCTCAAACAACTAAATAATTCCACTTATTCCTATGTGTAACCATTCAAGAAACTAAAACTCTAATACAGTAGACAGTTCATTTTTGGTTGTACAAAGTCAAACATTTGCAACCACATGCAAAATATGTAGTAATAAAAAGGGCCACGATGCTATTTTCTAGCATGTTTAGATTATCCTTTTTGTTACAAGGCATGCCACTCATAGAATTATCCATGCTTCATTGACTTTTAAATTTCATGCTTATATACAATCACTTTATTTTTCTACTTTCATCTATTTATCCAATTTCATTCTATTAATACACTACATACAAGTTACGTTTTGAAATCATACTTACAAGTTACATTTTTAATTCAATCATTAATAAGAAAGAGTCAAATTAATTATTAAAATAATCCAATGTTTGAAGAAAAAAGTGAATTACACAATGCAGTTAGTACCATTACTTCAGAGAAATTATTCATATATCTGCTGAACCAGCCCAACACCATTTAAGTATTGCATTCACAGTGATAAATGTCATCTATGTAACTCTAGTTAATGTTGCAAACTAGGAAGTATATTTTACATGCAACTGTTGCCAAACATGGCAAGGCCGCTCCCATGCAAGGACCCAGACAATGTCACATTCCTGCATGCTTGGTCGCGGGACCAGTAACATTTTCTACATGTTGATGTCGGTTATTTTCTAGCGCATGAGGTCCTTGGCCACACCTGGATCTGCTGTCTTGCCGTCCGATGTCTCCCGTCGAAAATCAAGTCTTAACTTTCTCAAAGGACTATGTGACTAGTGGAAATACTCAACGGAAAAAATGGGCAAGCTACTCAATGCAGTTCCTAATTTTTGTCTGAAAGTGATGACATACCCAACTACTGCTTCTTTCAGATCTGCTTTATTTTATTTTCTCTAGGATACGAAAAAAGATAGGGTACATAATAAGCTTTCCCTACTTGTGAATTTTCATAGGTATCAAAGTGCCAAACAATGTACAAGCAGTGCCAGAAATACTCAATTAGACCCAGAAAAGATGCAAAGGAAACGTTTACGATCTACGAGCGTGTCCATTGGTTCATTTTACGCTTGTAACACTCACCTACTTGCTTTCCACGCTACAGAAAAATCGAAGGAAAAAACTGATAGCCTGCTTTACATATGGACTACATTTTTTGACCGTTTTGAAAAACTTCAATGGAACCACTTCCTTCCATGGAAATATATGTATACTGTGCTCAGTTTGACAGCTCCCTGTTTGAAACACTCCCGAAAAATAAGTGAATAGTGAAGCCTAGCAACCATAGCGATCGGATGACGATGGTGAAGAATATAGTTCAGGCGGTATCACATATATGTAGCACTCAGTTAGATTTTCTTGAAGAAGAATTCGTATCGGTTGGTGTCAACCAGATATCTGGTATCTAATGAACACAATTTGCTGACAAAAACAGTCAAAGACCAGAAGACATCGTCTCACAATATGCAATGGACCTTCTGCGTAGACAACAAATACACTAATTTAGACAGATTCCAACAATAGGTGCCCATGTGAGGTTAATGTTGACAACAATAATAGATCACGAAGATATGGTCGTATTTATCATACATCCACTCCCTTTTTCCATTTCAACCCTCAACAGCCCCGTCTGGCAGGGGCCAAAACCCTGTGGCTTCACAAGGTAGCAAGGCCATTCGACTACAAAAAACTGTCGAAGACGTATCGAGTGGGCAACGAATGGTGCTGACATATTCAAATGCGTCAACGAACCAAATCACATACGAATACGGGTAAGTTGAAAGAAACAACCTAGACTGCCCGTTCGTTGATGTGTTTCTGCATGTTCCGACTGTCCTCCAATCGCGAGAGGTAGATGAGGGTGACGGGGAACGATTCAGTCATATACACTTCAACTAAACAGACTCGAGTGTTTCTCCAACTCCCAGTTTACCACTGGCCAAAATCACCACTTCCCCTTCCTTTACGCCTGTGCCGCATACGCTGCAAAGAAGCGTTTATAACCGACGAGCATTGACTTCTGTGATGAATGACAGTCACCCATGCCAAAACCAATATTTAACCAATATATAAGATATCATGCATCTAAAGAAACAAGAAGAAGGTAAGAATTATCTAAAGTTGTATATTCTAGTCCATCACAATTTGCGTTTCTTTCGTAAGCCTATCAGACAAGGTACGCTGGTACAAAATATACAGTTAATAATATGGGACAGGTAACATCCTTATTATGAAACCTGACAGTATTGTCATGTGTAGTACAAATCTTAACAACTAAATTATTCTACTGTTTGGGAGATATTATCAACGTGCCGTGCAAGGAATAACTACGATGGTTGTTATTCAGAGAGGGTTTTTTGTTTTCAGAATTATCTTAGTTTTTTACTTTAATTTATTTCTGCGCTAACTAAAAACATCTTTATTTTCCCCCAGCAAGACACGTTTTTCAATTGTTTGTGAGTTAAACGAATAAACCAGAGCATATAAAATTTTAATTATTTTCAAGTACGCCGTATGAAATTTTCATAATCACATAACTAACCCGATAACGTACTTTGGTGCACATCAACATTGTATTTTTTGTATATTGCAATCACTTTTAGGATGGGTGGAAAATATTTATTGTGACAACTTTTAACATAAGCAGGGAATTTTTTCACCCTCAAAAGTGATTTCAATTACTAAAGTACAGGGCAAGATGCATATACGAAGTTCTACAGAATTGAAAATGTTTGCAGTACACAGCTCTCAAAAATTATCCCAGCATATAAGCTTATACTACTTGTGGTATATAATTACTTGTGACAGGAACCTAAGAAAATTTAGGCTAGGCTGTGTGCTTATAACCATAACTTTGCTTTATGTTTTGACTTATATTACAGTCTAATAATTACAAATTTAAACCATTACACCTGAGATTGCCATTACTTGAATTATCAACAGAAAATATGAAGTAGTCTTGAGTACATGGGTTCCGAAACACTTGCATTCCACTTCGGTGTTGGACATCTTGGAAGAGCGGTACAGCGAATGTATAGCGTGAATACAACTTTTACAGCCGTAAAATAACGGGGAAACTAGTTTTTACCAATATTTTCGCCTATATTCAGACACGTTGGTTTGATTTAAGATAAAAAATACTTTATGCATCCAAGGTAGTACACGCCATAATTCAGCGTGTGCAAATATTAGCCTTGTGGAGCCTATGCAATGTTCTGAAAATTTTTGAGCTAAATGCACCAAGACCACGGTCGTAGAAGAACAGGTCTGGACACTCGCCTATCTAACAATGTATTTTGCTTGACCCCCTTGTTGTTTGGCTGTAGTTCGTCAAATTACCGAGAATGTCGTACTTTTTGGCGCTGTTTTCCGGGCGGTCGGACTCAAACTCCGCCCACTTTTTACCATTGTTAAATGTATAAAGTAAATGAAGAATGCTGGAGCCTTTTCTTAAAATTGTGAGCGAAGAAAATATTTCATAAATTGACAACAAATACGTTTTGATAAATTGTTTATCTTAGCGGGGAGGAAGTGGGCGGAGTTTAGTTCGACCGCCGTAACTTCAGCGCCAGCAAAACACAATATTGTCGGTAACTTGGTGAACTACAGCCAAACAACAAGGGGGTCAAATATCCAGGCGAGTGTCCAGACCTGTTCTTCTACGACCGTAACCAAGACGAAGGTTTTTTTTAACCCGCTATGATATGTCTCTGACTAAAACAAAATGGGCCACCAGCACATCAATTCATTCAAGACAAACATGCTATTTAGCCTACTTATTACTACAATGTATAAACAGGCTAGCAGGCTCTATAACATTTATAATGATATATATACTGTATTGTTCAAAGCTAAAATAACTGAATTTACTGGAGCGAAATTGTGCAAATTAAAGAAAAATTAAATCCACTGTTTTTACCTAAGGGGAATAAGCGAACAGGATAATGCGAGACAGCAGTTGTAAACACTAATACTCAGGTAATTTCTTTCCTATCAGGTCCAACCTAGGCCATGGGGCAGGAAAACTATAAAAAAAATAGCAACGAGACTTCCGGTTGTGAAACAAATCACAAACCCAGAATAGAAAACACTACCTCTCCTTGCTTGCAATGAGTTAAGTTACCGGTATATAGCATGCATTTGTTAACGCGAGAAATATTACCTCACTTGTTTCAGTTTTCTACACACGAGTGAGATAATATTCCCCGGCGTATTGCAGTGTGCTCCTGTCGCATGCAAGCGCATTAAAAGTACAGTAATTGACATAATCACATAAAACAAGTGCTGTCGATTTGGCCCCCTTAGTGACTGGTTTAATTTCCTGTAGTAATCGCGCCAGTGCCACCATTACATATCATTACAATTTTATTTGATCCAAATTGGCAACAACTGTATTAGCTCTATTTCTACAGTAGTACTATTACATCCGTCGCCATCTTGGATCAAATAACATTGTTATAATAACTTAGGACTCCAGTTTTATGAAATAACACGGTGGACAGTTCAAGTCGCGGCTCTGAAGACTAGGCCAGTCAATACGGGGTCCCAACTTTGCACTCGAGTGTCCAAAAGTGACCTTTGTCCAGCCATAGAATAATTAGGAATACAGAAGTGAAATAGCCCGATTGAAGGCAAACTCAAGTCACTCACGCCGTCAAAATGGCTTCACTGGCCAACAACACGACGGGAAAACCAACCGCCAATCAGCGTAAGGCGGCTAACCTGCTAGCCGGCAGCCTGGCCAATAGGAAACCGGCTATACAAGAAGATGGTATCAACAACTTGAAGCAGCCAATAAGCGCCGAAGTTCGCCCGTATCAAATGAGCCGCCACGTCATTTCACGTCTGTATTACTATGTAGTCTGTGGTCCAGCCGTCCAGAAGGCCGTGTTAGTACTTAGTACGTTATACAGGGTGCTCGAGTACTCACTCTGGCAGCGGCCGTAGTACGCGACGGCGAGAGTGCTGCTCTTGTTGCGACACGCGTACTTCCTCAGGCGGCAGACGTTGACATAGTCACGTCCGTCCGTGCCGCACACCGGCACCCTGTGGCGGCTCTTGGCGCCGCGGCAGTTGGGCGAGCACACGCACTTGGGCCGGCCCTTGCGCACCACGCACTTCTTGCCCTCTCCGCAGTGGACGCCCGTGCACGACTCTGCACTCCAACACACGTACACACACTTCGTGACACTCACACACACACTTACAAATACACTGGCACGTGACATATATTCTGCGAGTGGACGGGGTGCGATTTAGTGCAATAAATGAAAATAATTAAACTAACCCTTCTGCTCAACTATTCAATGAGTTGGCGGAGGGAGAAGAGAAGATGCGATTTGCTTTAAAAAAAAATGCAAACAAAAAATCTTCACAACTATTTAGAGCGTTGAGGGAGGGGTGGAGAGTTACAAATAAAAATTAAAAAAAAAAAAAATATATATATATATATAAAATAATAAACCTTCGGTACAACTATTTGGTGAGTTGGGGGAAGAGGTGAAGATTTACTGAAATCAAAATAATAATAAACATTCTTATGCACAACTATAATTCAGCGAGTTGGGCTGCGGGGAGGTGCAAATTACGAGAATAAAAAATAAATAAAACCTCTTCTGTTCAACTATTCTATGCGTTGGTGGTGAGGGAGGGGGTGCGAATTACTAAAATAAAAATTACCAAAGTAAAAACACAAATAAAAAATCTTCTGCACAAACATTCAGCGAGTGGAAGAGTGTGCGAATTAGTACAATAAAATTCAATAATTTAAAATACTCTTCTGCGCAACTATTCAGTGAGTTGGGGAAGGGTGGAAAATTACTAAAACATAATAATAATAGTAACAAATAAAACACTCTTCTGCACAACTATTCGCTGAGTTGGGTTTTGCAAGGGGGAGGGGGTGAATCAATTGAAAATTAAAGAAAAAAAAACTATTCTGCACTTCTATTCAGCAATTTAAAGGGGGGAAGGTGCGAATTACTAGAATAAAAGAATAAAACAACATCTGTACAACTGTTCAGTGCGTAAGGGGTGGATTGTGCGAATAACCGTGGTCATTGATTGGATATTTTAACTGTCACGAGCCTTGGTATTATACCAGCAGATCATAAACGTGAGGTGTTGCAGGAACGTTATTATAATTGGCTCAGTCAGATTATACACAAAGCCCCGCTGCCAATAACCAAGAAGCTGATTTGCAGATGTGCACGTGAGTCACTGAAACAAACTGGGGCAAAATTCTTTTCGCGAAAAACAGGGGTCCTTAATAATAAGTAAATAAAACTCTTCTGCATTGTGATTTGAACGCTTGAGGATTGATCATTAGAGACATGAACTTTTCGCGAAAAGAAATTTGCCTCACTTTGTGTCAGTGACTTGTGTGCACGTCTGCAGACTTGCTTCACGGTCAGAGATTGGATGTTTTGACATTCGTGTGTCGTGGGGTTTTACACGCAGATCACAGACGTGTGGTGTTACAGTAACCTTATTGTGATTGGTACAGTTAAATGAGAAACGTCACAGTTCAAAGGCACGCTGCCAATATCTATGAAGCAGAACTGCAGACGTGCACATAAGGCACAGGAACAAAGTGGGGCAAAATTCTTTTCGCGAAAAGTTCATGTCTCTATTGATCATCTACATATTTCCCTCCACAATATGTTATTCTGAAATGTAAGTGTGGGGAAATAAGGAGGGGGAGAGAGAGAGAAAATTTGCCCCTCTCAGGTTTACCTAAGGCGAGGCGACCCTCTCAATCCCTGTTGGCACGGCCTAGTGTTTGGACACCAATCTTTCTAGTAGCAAGGGGCCGCGGTGGCCGAATGGTTAGACCATTCGCCTTCCACCAAGGCGAACCGGGCTCGATTCCCGGCGGGTTCGGTCCCCGTATTTTCGCATGTGGGAATCGTGCTGGACGATGCCGTTGGTCGGAGGGTATTCTCGGGGATCTTCCGTTGCGCTGCTTCATACTCACCTCATGTCACCCCTCACCAGCACTAAGAGTGAGTGAGTGAGAGATTTTGGTCAGATGTTATAAAATGTACAAGAATTTTGTTGAAAATAAAAATGTATATATTTGTAAGCATACAAAAATGTTTATATATTTTCAAGCATTTTCTGTAAAGTTTAATTAAAATATATTTGTAAACTTACAAAAAATGTTGGGCAACTAGTTTTCAAAGTTTTTTTTTTTTTTCATAAAAGTCCAAAAATTTTTACTGTCTAATTATGACTTCCCGAAAACTTAAACTTCAAGCTTCCACCCGGAAAGAGGCCGTGGATTTGAAGAAGCGTCAGTCAAGCGAACAAAGAACAATATTTCTATCATCTTTGAAAATATACAAATATAACTTTGAATGTATCCTCACGCTTAGAAAGGATAAAATCAGACGGTGTAATGCATAAACAAACCAAGCGCCAATTGTGAGTTATGTAAAAAAATATTTACCTACTTTTGAAACAGTCTCACAAATAGTATATTAATCCTGTACACTGTAGATATAAATATTAAATCATTACGACTAAAATACTTTTTCGAAGACTCTGAAAAAATTAGAGAATGTTATACTGGTAACAAAAAATTTGTCTTGGTCTGTTTATGCATAACACCATCCAATTAGGAGCAGAGTAAGAAGGCGGCCATGATGACGATTCAAGCATAGAGCCTATGATGTTTGGAGAAAATATTTTTGGCCCACTTTGTTTCAGTGCCTTACGTGCGCACCTGCATCTCTGCTTTGTGGTCAGTGATTGGATGCCGTAACACCCAGCGTGTGGAGGTTAAACCCGCAAATCACAGACGTGATGTGTGGCAGTTATCCATGTACTGATTGGCACAGTCAAATGAGTAACGACTCTGCACAAAAACACTCTGCCAAAAATCATGAAGTTAAGCTGCAGGTGTGCACGTAAGACACTGAAACAAAGTGGGGCTAAAATCTTTTCGCCAAAAATTCCTGTCCCTATATATAGGCATTGTGTTTTTTTTTAAAGCGACGTCTCTCCTTTTACTGTGGCAATCACAAAACAGCTACTGCAGCAGCACATGTCTGTGATTTGCGTGTAGAATACCAAGAAACGTAAAAGTTCAAACAGCCAATCACAGACTATAAATCACAACCACAGAAATGAACGCAAGGCACTGAAACGAGCTGGAACAAAATTCTTTTCGCGAAAAGTTCATGGCCCTGCCGATAGCCAAGTAATGAATTTGTACAGACATCGTAAAGTACAGTTAACCTTGCAACACACCCAAACCACGCCACTATCTCAACATATCAGGGTTCTAACCGCAAATCACAGACGTGTTGGTGTTTACAGGGTGGCCACTCATTGCAACAAAGAAAATTCCCCGATTTTTCCCTAATGTCTCTAATAGAAAACTAAAAATTTCCCTGGTTTTTGCCAGTATGGAAACAACATTTTGGCATTTTATTCAACACATTTTCCAATTTTTCTCAATCAAAATGTTATAATGCTCTCAAAACTCCATTATATTCCTTCCTATGACTTTTGAGGAAGCTCAAAATGAACGAGGCAAGAAAATTCTCAGAAATGTCTCACATGAACCAAAAATTCCCTGATAATTCCAGTTGGCCACAATTTCCCTTATAATTCCACGTTATCCAGGTTTTCCAGGTAGGTGGTCACCCTGTGTTATAGTAACCTTGTTCTGATTGGCGCAGTCAAACGAGCGAAGCCTCTGTACAAATACACGTTTCCAATAACCACGAAGCTATGCTGCAAATATGTACGTACGGCATCGGAACAAAGTGGTGCAGAATACTCAACACCATAAATAACTGGCTCCGTGCATACAATCTCTAGATGTAAATGGCTCGCAAACGAACGGAATCTTGTGTTTTTATCCTGTCCTGTAGTATAACCAGGGACCCCTATTTTTCGAGAAAAGAATTTTACCTCACTTTGTTTCGGTGTCTTACGTGCACAATTGCAGTTCTGCTTCGTGGTCAGTGATTGGATATTTTAACTCTCGCCAGTCTTGGGATTCTACCGGCAAATCACATACGTGTGGTGTTGCAGGAACGTTATTGTAATTGGCTCAGTCAAATGAGATACGGCTCTTCACATAGACACGCTGCCAATAACCATGAAGGAGAATTGCAGATGTGCACGTAAGGCACTCAAACAAACTGAGGCGAAATTCTTTTCGCGAAAAACTGGGGTCCGTAAATATAACATGTCAGTTATGATGTCACATTACTTTCTCTACGTTCCGCGTTTGGGCAGTTCTTCAACTCAGTGGTATTTTACTAATTTTAAGATCTTTAGCCAGACTCTTAAGGCGGCCGCCTACCCCACGCTTCAAACGCGTTGCAGTGTGTTCGTAAACAGGTTTTTTTCTGAGAAAATATTCAACGTTTGCCCATTGTACCAACATACGAAAAGAAAACAAACATAAGACAAGGTAGGAACCTCATTGTTAAGACGCCACGCTCATTAAAAACACTGTTCCTAAGCCCTCCTACATTGCTAAAAACGGCCTTTTCAGACTTCCGTAGTTCAAAATGTACTAACCGGATGTACGTGAAACTCAGATTTCGACCTTCACTGAACTTAGTTGCAGACTTTCCACCAGTAAAATTATATGGTCACCGCTTAGTGTCCCATAGTAAAAACCGTTCGGCAGGAAGCTTGCACGCTAGTTCAGCGCTTGGCTCGTTGAGGCGACGCGGCATTGGATGCACGCTTCAAGGCCGACCTTACAGCTCCGTCGCTTTTGAACCTCTCACTCGCGGGTAGGCGACGCCCTTAAATACAACATTTTTTCATGTCTTAAGTTGTTTTATTTAAATGCAAAAGGGCATGTGAGATCAGGAACTAAAAAACGCTACGTGATTCTCCAAATGTATGTTCTTATGTTTCTCGAACAAGCGTAGAGTAAAATAATGAATGCACATTTTAAAAGCAATGTGCCCTACCATCCACATGTGTGCGTGTACTGTATTCTAATATTGTTTTCATATGATAGTTTTAAAATTTAAACCTGTTTTTCTTGGTGTATGATGACGTCATTGTACAGCATAATGACACAAGAACACGCTGAAGGGTACAGTAACATTTCGATGAGTAATGAACTCATTTTCAAATTTTTTATTTGTATTCACTGTGAAATATTTTAAGCCAGTACAGTATTGTTGTTTAAGGGTGTTCAAGTGCGATAAAAGCATAATTTTTTTTTTAAATAGTGTTAGTTTTACAGATGATACTTGTGAGTACATTACGCTCTTACGAAAAAAATTTAGCTCTCATAGTTTTCTCACAACGGGGTGTCAAAGTCAAAATTTGCGTGTTCTAACCTACTTAAACAAAATAATTCACTGTGAACTTACATCCCATGAGCTACGAAATAAAACATTCAAAAACCCACTACGTAATATTTTGATTTAAAAAAAAACGCAAACGTACAGGGAAAAAAATTGCAAATTCAGCAATATTTTAAAAATACAAAAACAGTTCGCGGGATTTTTTAAAGTGTTTTATTACGTAGCCATAATATGTTATTTCACTGTGAATTATTTCACGTACATAAGTCGTTTTGTTTTCACTATTTGCATGGCAGCAGAACATGAGAAAACTACGCCAGCTAAAATTGTTTGGTAAGAGGAAACTGCACTCACTAGTATCGTCTACAAAACTAACACTACTTAATATGCATATAAAATTATGACTTTATCGCACTTGAACACCCTTAATGTGACGAATTCGGGTTTTCAGACGCTGTAACTAGAATCTGTAAAATGTTTTAGAACAGCGATTTCCAACCTGTGCTCCGTGTGTACATCCCAAGAACTCCGCAGCTCATTAGCAGCATAAACTCTGTTTCTATGGCAATAACTTTTTATGTACGACGAGATTTTGAGAGTATAGTATTATCTGACAATTGTAAAAGAATGCAATTAATTTTAAAAATGAAATTTTATTGCATACCTATGCGCAATTGTTTGCTTCATGTACAAAAAATCCATACTTTCTCAAGGAAATACATGCAAACTAATGTCAAAATATTTGTCAGTCTAGGCACTACTACAAGAATGTCGCAGGTCCTTAAGAGGAGTCCTCGACTAGCGCATGGACGGCGATACAGCGTGTCACGCGTATTCTTTTTTACACGAAACCGCTTAACTTATTCATATTATGTTTATCTACGAAAATAACACACACTTGAAAGTATGTTTCTATGTTTTCAAAAATTCAGCACACTTGTTAGAAACATTATTTTCGGCCTCTCAAAATGGCTAAAAAAAACTTTTTTTTTTTTTTTTTTTTTTCCTGCTGTAACTCCGAAAATAATACCTGAATTCTTAAAGTGCAAAGCGAGAGGCATGCGTTGGTCTTTACTTCATACTAGTCAAAAATAAAACGTTGTGGTCACCGTTTAAAGTCCCGTAGGAAAAAGACAACACGGAAAACCTTGCACGCCAGTTTGGCGCGCTGCGAATAGAGGCGATATGCTTCTCGTCAAGCGTGGAACACTGATTCTTATCGCTACGACACCGGCAAAGATTCCTCTTAAAATGGTCAAAATATTCAAAATACTTGTTGCCACTAGACGGATATTTTTTTATGAGCACTGAGCAGAGCGTTTGATGTGAAACAAAATTCTCTTCGAAGGCGTGTCGCGTTTTACAAAACACTTTGCACCTTCACAAAAAAAATTCTTGATAACTGCCTGCCAAAAAAAATTGCGTGTATCACTTCAAGCAATTGTCAAATGTACAAAAATTTAGTTGTAAGTGTACATAAATCACATTCGTGTATTTCCGAGCATTTCGTGTAAAATTAACAATACTTTTGTAAATTTAGAATTTTTTTCCGGGAAACTAGTTTCCAAAAAAAATACTGCTAGAGAATAAAACACCTTTTGTTAAGAGAATGGACATAAAGTGAATGTCCCCAACCTTACGAAAGATTAAGAGACAGTCCGCGCAAGAAATACTGGAGGGATAAAGGCAGGTTTCTGCAAGTTCACACTGACAGATAGCAGGTGTATGCTTGAATAGTAATAAACATATATAAGCTGTTCGTGGCTATGTGTGCACTTTATTTTTTTTCGTCACTGCCAATTTAGACTCTTACGTAAGAGGGGAAGCAGCGTACTTTAAACACGGTATAAAACCATGATTTATTGTTAGTGTTTTCACTCAAATATATCTAGTTTCAAGTAAGACATTTTTCAAAAATTGATCTGAAAATTGTTCAATAAACGGTGATACACAACACTATAAGAATAAATTGATTAGTGCGTAGAGAGGATGAGAATAAAGTTCTAATTTGTTGCGTCTGTAGTAGCGTGGGTCTATCGAGTAGTGTGAATAAGTGTGTTATTAGGTTTAACTCTTTCTCTTAATAAAAATAAATCGTTCCAGTTATGGTCCTAACTTCGTCTAGAGCATGTAACACTATGTTAACTGCTACGATTATATATTTATATATGCTAATTGCAGCGATCAGCCATTATTTATAAGTGTCAAGCACGCATCTCATTTCACGTTATTCAAATTACATCGTATTACGTTGTTTCTGGAAAGGGTTATCATTAACTTTGGGTTCAGAATTATTTATTTATTTTTTTTTTTCCCTCCACTAAGACGATTTCTTTTCGTTAAAGATTGGGCGTCGCCCATAATATTTAGAATGTTGTCATGTGCAATCATCATTCTAAAAAATAACATAAGCTGGGAATTAAGATTCACTACAACATCAAAAATTATTTTTTTTTTTATTTCATGTAGTATTCAATTTTTGTTTAAAATTAATCTATACCAGATGACAAGTTTTATTACATAATTAACCGCAGCTATAGAAAATAATTTGTCTAGTAGCACTCACACACAAGCTTTGCTTATGTGAGTGTGATGTCTTCCATTACATAAAAAGTATCGGTATATGAAAATAAAAAATAAAGTATTACAAAAATTATTATTACATAGAGAGCAAATAGACTGTGTTCAAGAACCAATTCTGTAAATTCGTCCAGAAAATGTATATAGCATGGTGTGTCCCGATGGAATTCGTTAACTGTCCGTGCGGTGAAATCCTTATTTTCATGGAATTAACGCAACAAATTTGTACGTCCGTAAAGATCAGCGCTTGCAAACCTACGATTGTTTGTTCGTGTAGGGCTGTTCAAACGTGGAATTATTGATTTTATATTTCTAAGAAATAAACGTAGTTTCGTAGAAGATACTACAGATTACTAGAGCCGCGATTTTATGGCGAAAAGATTTTTGCAACATTTGGTTTCGATGCGTCATGTGCACACCTGCAGCTCTGCTACACCGTCTGTGGTTGGATGATTTTACTCTCACTGGCCTTGGCAAATTATAGACGTACAGACTCACAATAATCTTATTCTGATTGGTACAGTCAAATGAGAAACGTGTCTGAACAAAGACACGCTGCCAATTACCTTGAAACAGAACTGCCGATGTGCACGTGAGTCACTGAAACAAAGTGGGGCAAAAATCTTTTCGCGACAAAATCGTGGCCCTACTGATTACAGTTTCATCTTTCTAATTTTTTACCATTCACAGTAACATAAAACGGCATGTCAAGCACCACATAGTCTTCATGGGTAGTCAGTGTTAAGAAATTATTTCTCGTTTTAGACCAAACTTTGACTGCTCAGTCATAATCATTTTTTTAATGAAGACTTACTTTGTAAAATTAATACCGAACGTAAAAAATGTACCATTACTCTCAATGCCACAGTGTTATATAATGCTCTGAGGATTTTGTGATAACGTTGGTCCCGTGTAAATTCATCATTATATAGCTTATTTGTGCTAAACACTATTTAACTTCTACACATCGGATAACATGTCGTTTCCCTAAACAAAAGCAATTTATGCTCCATATTTTTGTGCATAATCACTCAACAGTGTCTCACAATGGTTATTGTGGTGTTGCCAAAATAAAAAAAGTAATCACATGCAGAAAAATGATAATTCATATTGATAACAATTTCTATGAGCTACTTCAAGACACCATTGGAATTAAGAAGTGATATAAGTTTGTATTTTTTAAAAAGTGATGAAATTGAGTAAATTTTTGCACAACTTTGAGTTGCGGTAATTATTGCAATTTTCAGAACTTTTGTCAAACACGTTTTAAAATGCATTGGTACACTGACTTATAGTTCCTGTAACTTTTATTTCATTAGTTGCGGACGTCAGCAACACTACGGTTAAATCTACTACAGGTTAGGAAACTCAACGTTATTTGACTAGCAAGGGAAAAATTCTGCCGCTAGTTGCGTTGGTGTCGGTAAGGTTAATCCTACAACAGGTTAGAAATATCAATGTTAAAAGTTTGTCATAGGGACCATTTCTGCCGCTTGAGCGCTGGTATCGGTATGGTGTAAACTGACAATCACAGAGCTTCCCTGAATTTTTTTAAGTTACATATAGTTGATAATTTAAAACGCGAAATTGGTTTATTTTCACTTTAAAATTAAGTTAAATGACTTTTGTCATCTCCAAGCCTAATTAAAATTTTATTTTACTACAGTTTCGTATTTTCAGGTCCCTGCTATCACAGCAGCAAAACTAGCGGCACAATTTTTCCCTGTGCAAACTCATCAATAAGAAACCCATTTATCTTCCTAACCTGTAGCAGAATTAACCTTAGCAACACTGCCCTCTGTATTTACACTCAGTCACATTAGACACGCTCACTGAACTAAGCAACGCCTA
The DNA here is from genome assembly GCA_003012365.1 of Medauroidea extradentata. Classification (NCBI taxonomy): domain Eukaryota; kingdom Metazoa; phylum Arthropoda; class Insecta; order Phasmatodea; family Phasmatidae; genus Medauroidea; species Medauroidea extradentata. The sequence continues at coordinate 116,612 of PNEQ01049873.1, forward strand.
TTATTGGCTGGCCGTCAGCCAAGAGGTTGGCTAGTCGACTGTGAGAAACATCATAGGTGGAGATGATGGTTTATCGCGGGAAAACTTGACTGTTTGCTGGCTTTCAACGCACGTTCAGCTTACCAAAACATCACTGACTTTCGCTTGTACGTGGAGCTGTTGCCCTATTTGACTGAGCCAATAAGAATCCCGATATTGTAACATTTATGCCTCACCTTCGTCGGCAGAGAGCTGCGTAGCGGCAGACGTACATCAGCTAATCATTTAAGTTGCAAAAACTACAGTGTTTTTCAAGGGTATGGTGGCCGAAAACATTTTCGCAATATAGCCTACTATTTATTCATATCACAGGTAAAGCCACTGATTTTTGGTGCAAATAATGTCTTATGCGCACATCTGCAGCTCTTCCTTATGGTCAGTGATTAGACGTTTACAACTAGAGACCCGGAAATATATCGGTTGTAACGACCAGCAGGCTGGACTGCACAGTCCTATATACACTATATCCTCAGCTACTTGTTCACTGGCTGCAGCTCCAGTGAGTGGCCAGTTGTACATATGACAAGGTGGAGCGGGATTCGGCGGGTGTTTACATACAGGTTTACTATTGGTTTACAGACCTCAAGGATCATTTTTATAAACAGTTAATCAATTACTAGAGGCTATGAATTTTGGTGAAAAGAATTACGCAACATTTTGTTTCAGTGCCTCGCCGTGCACACCTGCAGCTACGCTTCACGGCCAGTGATTGGCTGTTTTTAACTCTCAACATATTTGGGCTCTACCCTCAAATCGCAGACGTGTAGTGTCGCAGTGACGTCATTCTCATTGGCACAGTCAAATGACAGACGCCTCTACAGGAATGCACGCTGTAAATAACTACGTACCAGAGCTGCAGACGTGAACGTGAGGCACTGAAACGGAATGTTGCATAATACTTTTCACCAAAAATCATTGCCTCTGTCAAATACGGGAGTGACTCACATGTACAGGAGTTCGAAATCTAAGACCCATCGAATGAGTTAGCGAAATTTCCGGGTCCCTATTTGTAGAGACCTGAAAAATTCGCGTTTTTTCTTCAGGTACAAGCAAGAATTCCAACCACTGTATGTTCGTGCTACTTTCATAATTGGCCGTTTGCTTGGTTAACACCGCCTTGAAGTCGATGAACCGATAATAACAATACTACTAAATGCGGGCCCATTTCACTGTGTCAGCGAGCAGTCAAAGAACAGCGGTTGTCCGCTTGAGTGCACATATTCTTGGAAGCTAGCCTACATGTCAGTGAAACCCGCGAGTATTTCCGGTCTCTACCTATTTGCACCATTCAGCGTCTTACAGTTCCACCAGGAAGTCACGAACGTGTGGTGTTGCATAACCTTACTCTTAATTGGCTCAGTCAAATGAAATACGACTCTGCGCAAACACACTACCAATGACCGCGAAGTAGAGTTGCAGGTGTGTATAGGCCGTTCACGCAGGGGCGTCATTTAGGGCGGGGGCAGGGGGAGGGGCAAATGCCCCCCTTATAATTAAAATTTTATATGTATAAAAAGTATTTTTTATATTTCGTTATTTTAAAAAAATGCTAACTTGAGCACATAGAACTTAAGTGTTATTATTAAAGCTTCTAATTTAAACATTCTTAATTAATAAAAAAGATGCAACAAGGTCACTGTCGCTGAAAAAAAAATCTTGCTCCCCCCCCCCCCAAGAAAAACCTAAAATGACGCCGCTGCGTTCACGATAAAGTGAGCACTGCATAAAGTTTTCTTGCAGCCGTTTTCCAGCCATCTTTACTATTTTTAACATAAAATCTGCCATGTAACTAAAAAACAGGGTAAACGTTTCAACAATCTCAAAATTCAACATGTATTGACCCAATATAACACATTTTTAATTAATAACGAGTTCTGCTGAGTGCTTAGTTTATAGTGAACAGCCTATAAGTAAGGCGCTGAAACCAAGTGGTGCAAAATTAAGTCCACCGAAGATTAGTGGAACTAATCATACGAAGCGAACCGTATTTTTCGTGAAAAGAATTTTGCCCTACTTTGTCTCGATGCCTCTCTTCGCGAAAAATAGGGGTCCCTAATCATAAGTAATCAGTAGGGACTGGAAAATACAATAACAAACTATTTATTTTCTTAGTGATTAACGCGGCCGCGTGGTGAAAGACGGCTACACAATTGAACAATTTAGCATTTGACTTAATGATTTGACTTTACGATAGCTTTCAATTCATGGCTTCTTATGGAGTATACACAATGGTATCGCCAAAGCTAAAGTCAGGCAGCCTTGACTTTACGATTCCGTTCAACTGCAAACCTAAAGTAAGAGTCAAGATGGCCGTTCGCAAAGACAAAGCTGATTATGTATGTTATATTTCAAAATGTAGGTATATTTCAGAGTATCGTTTTGCTCTCCAGTATTGCGATTTCATAGAAAATGTAACAGGCATTCGTAAATTAACTAAAAGTTGCGTCAATAGATGTTGTTACTGTTGTTCTGAAAAAAATAATATAGTAATAAAAAATATTTTGATAACTGGGCTTATTTATGAAATATTTAACTGATATGCTGTTATAGTACATATATAATGATAAGAGATAATGGTTTATTGCGGGAAAACTTGACTGTTTGCTGGGTTTCAATGTACGTTCAAATTATTATGAAAAAATGACAGGCTTTCTCTTGTGCGTGGAGCTGTTGTGCTATTTGACTCAGCCAATAAGAATCCCGCTGTTGTAATATATAATGTATATTATTGGTCTGCAAACAGCTGCGTTGCGTCAGGCGTATATCACCCAATCATACAAGTCGCAAGAAAGCAGAGTGTTTTCAAGGGTAGTTGGCACAAAAAATCAACGCAATGTACCATCATTTATAATAATGAATTTTATCACAATGTTTCCGTTTAAAAAAAAAAAACAGATTCTCAGTCGTTTCTTAACTGTCGTTACTTTAACTTTACGTTTGTATTGTGTATTGCCGAAATACTAAAAGTAACGAGAAAACGTTAAGTCAAACGTTAAAGTATGTAATTGTATATAGGCCTGAAAGTTGTGTTTGTATATGTGAGGCAAAAATATATGATTTTCGCGAAAAGAAGTTTGCCCTAACTTGTTACAATGTCTTACGTGCACACGTGCAGCTGTACTGCGTGGTCAATTACAGGATGTTTTTTTTTCTCTCAATGACTTGTGGTTCTAGCCGCCAATCACCAACTTGCGTCGTAGTAACCTTTGCATTTATTGGCACAGTCAAATAAATGACATATTTTACACAAAGACAGACACGCTACCAATAACTATGAAGCAGAGCTGCAAATGTGCATGTAAGGTATTGAAACAAGTTGGAACAAAAATATTTCCGCTAAAATCACCGGTCCCGATATCAATAGGACGCTACCAGCGACGAGGCCGGCTGGCACATGTATTGTGATATCGCCTCTACGGCCTATGTCGTAAATACAGTGTTCCCGCCGTACCGCTTTTACTGTGGGATTTTAAATGGTGACCCTACCATTTTATTACATTCGTCACTGTAACAAAGACCAAAGTACTTGTAGGCCTCAATTTCTAACAAATCCTGTGCATACATCTTGAGAAATAACCGTCTGGAGAAGCAGATTTTTATCCTAGTTTGATGGCTTTAAAACCATGTTTTTATTTTTTATTTGTACCAGATATTTTTTTTCTTAATTTAGACACAAAATGTGATCAATTTGGCTCTTATGAAATTTTCTCTCTCCCATTGTTTTCGCGTAATGGCTTATTAAAGTCTAAATTTGCATGTTTCTGTTTTAAGGACTACACTAAAACCAACTGACATCAAACTGAAAAAAAAAATGCACAGTGGATAAACACGTCGAAAGCTACAATGTCAAGTAAATAAAAACAAAGAATTAAAAAATGCACAGTGGATAAAGACGTCGAAAGCTACAATGTCATGTAAATAAAAACAAAGAATTAAAAAATGCACAGTGGATAAAGACGTCGAAAGCTACAATGTCATGTAAATAAAAACAAAGAATTAAAAAATGCACAGTGGATAAACACGTCGAAAGCTACAATGTCATGTAAATAAAAACAAAGAATTAAAAAATGCACAGTGGATAAAGACGTCGAAAGCTACAATGTCATGTAAATAAAAACAAAGAATTTATTTTGTATTTAAATAAAATGCTGAAATTTAAAATAAAAATTTGAAAAAAAAAAAAATATATATATATATATTTGTGGTTTAACATAGCTGAATTCGTAGCCTACAACATCGTTATTCACTGTGAATTTTTTCAGTTTGGTAAGTGAGTTGGTTTTGATGTCGTCTTTAAAACGGAAACATGCAAATTTTGGCCGAGCCATTACGCAAAAACTATGCGTGATAAAAAATTTTCATAAGAGAAAATAGTCACATTTTGTGTCTAAAACAAGAAAAAAATAACTGGTACAAATATTAAGATAAAAACATTGTGATGAAAATCACAGTATACCACGCCCTTAAAATTCATACTCACAAGTTGTCTGAAGTGTGTTTTCTATTCGTAAACCAGCATTGTGGACGGACGTTTACTGGTCTCTGAGAAAAAACGTTACTCCGAACACTCTGCGCGCAATTCGAGGGCCAGCCAGGCGGCCACCTTAATTAAAAACCATTTTTTTTAACGTAAGTAATAAACAAGGGCCGGAAAATTTCGCCGATTCTAATACCTGCATGCTATAATTAATTGCCCTATACATAGTCAAGCCCCATCTACTCGCTGCTCATTGTCCGCTGTTCCACTGAGTAGCAGCTAGTGATGAAATGGCCGGGGCTTGAGTATGCACAGGACAATGCATCCTAACGTGCAGGTCATTGAATCCACGAAATTTTCCGGCCCCTAGTAACAGGTAGAGACCTGAAAAAATCGCGGATTCACTGACCTGGAGGTTAGCCTCCAAGAATATCTGTGAACTGAAGCAGACAATGGCTTCTCACTGGTTGCTCGTTGACACAGTGTTACCACGCAATTGGGTCTGCATTTACTTTATTCTTTATTATTAGCTAAATGCACACTCCAAGAAATGTCTAATAAGTCAAGAGCCAATTAAGAAAGTGACACGCGTTTACAGATGTTTGGATTTCAGCTTGTGCCGGAAAGAAAACGCGAATGTTTCAGGTTCCTATGTATAGATACTGATCCCGCAGCCTAGGAAAGGTTTTGATAGAGTGGCGCAGCGGACGTGAAATGGTATCTACTGCGCAGCTACCCGCCCCACATTTCCCCTCCAGCCAGTAAGAGGGGAAATGACGGAGCCCTGAGTGTGCCATTAGCAGCTACAACCAATCAGCAGATGCGTACACCTCTACTGGGTAGAGGCAGGAGGAGAAGGAAATTTCCCCTATGTGCATCGCCAGACCAGTAATAAATATTGACACAGGCAAACAACTAGCTTTACGAGGACAGACCGACAGATATTGCTGCAGATTTCTCGCTTAGATAGAGACAGGAAAAATTTGCGGGTACGCTGCCCTATATGCTAACCTCCAAGAATATCTGTGTACTAAAGACGACAGCTGCATATTGGCTGCTCGCTGACGCGTTCGTACCACCTGATTGGCCCTGCATGTAGTTGCTTCTTTTATTATTGTCACAGCGCCCTCCATGAAGTGCCACGTAAATCTAGCGCCAGTTGTGAAAGTGACAAGTTACACATGTTGACATGTGTTGAAAAGAAAACGCGAATTTCCAGTTGTGAAATCCACAAGAATGTACACATGTTGGATGCTAGTCTGTGCCAAAAAGAAAACGTGAATTTCCAACTGTGAAAGTGACAAGAATCTACACATGTTTGAATGCTAGCCTGCGCCCTAGAGCTACGCAATGAGAGATGGTCGGGGGAAAATACACACCTTTACAAGCGAGGCATGGGACCCCGCCTCCGAGAACCCTCCAGAAGAAAAGCGTACCGGCGTCCATGTCCTCGGAGCTCCAGGCAGTTGCGACGTTGTGGGTGGCACAGCACTCCTCCTTCGTCACTTTCTCGCTCAGCAGGTCGGTGCAACGTCCACTGCGTACCATCGCGGACCAGCAGTTACCAGCTGCAACAGCCAGCAACACACACCCTCGCTGTCAGCGACGTCTGTCCTCCCGCCACGCCAAACATACATACATATTGCTACACAGGGAAAACACTGCAACAAAATTTTGCTACAGGCGGTTCGGGATAAAGTAAGCACTCAAAAAATCCCTCTTCAGCCAATTCGTATCTTTCCGCGCGTAACACCTAACTACAGGAAATGTCTAACCTCTCAGGACATGTAACTTGCTGTTTGCACGTGTTGGATAAACTGTACAGTCGGTAGGTACATACATAGTTCGATAAAAAAAATAGTGTTAATAATACATACAAATATGTCGATTTCAGTTGATTTAGTTTCAATGTTGTAGGATTTAAATAGAAAAATACGCGGAACTATATTGCATAATTTCGCTGCCAACCAAACAAGCAAAGGCAATTATAGTTAATGTTGAATTACGTGCAGTAATGGTTAGTGATATTTATCAACGGTTAAATTTTTAGTGCTCACTTTATACCGAACGACCTATAAGGACGTTGGTACCATGAAAATTTGTTATTTAATATTTGTGCTAGAACACTGTTCAACTTTGTCACGTCAGATTTTCCGAAATTAAATAAAAATATATTCATCATAGTTAAGGCCACAAATTTTTCGCGAAAATAACTTTGCGGTGGTTTGTTTCAGTGTCTTACGAACACTGCTTCATATTCAGCGATTGGATATTTTAACTATCAGTTGTCTTGGAGTAATACTGGCAAATAAGTGAGGTGTGGTGTTGCTGTAACATTACTGTGATTGCACAGTCTACTGAGAGACGTCACTTCTCAAAAACACGCTGCCATTAACTGAAACAAACTGGGGTAAATTTATATTCGCAAAAATTTCGGTACCCTACCCTTAGTTTTTGCATAGTCGTTCATGAAAGTTACAAAATGGCAGTTACGATGTAGCTAAAATTAGAAAAATTAATTAATAAATAATAACTTGCAGAAACAACATTATCCATACTGATACAGCATGCTATGAGCTGTTTCAAGGTACTTTTTAGGTTACAAAGGGATATACATTCCTACATTTTTTTTTTAATTGATAAAATTAAATTCTTGCATAAATTTGACGTGTGGCTGTTACTGAAATTTTCGAAACTAACGTTTGTCCAACACGTTACAAAATGCATTGATATACTTACTTTCAGTTCCTGCAATTTTTATTTGATAAGTTAATTACTTTTTTTTAATTTTGGCTACACTGCAACTACCATTTTCTTACTTTGATATGTAATTATACAAAAACTATATGACTGAAGTTTTTTTTTTTATTTGGGGAAATGTCACGTCATCTGATGCATAAAATTGTAACAGTGTTTAGCACCAACATGAAAAAAAAAGTTTTCACGGGTCCAAAGCCGTTAAATATGATGCACTGCAAAGTTATTTACCTTGCGGTAAAGATATATTGCCTTACAGGATCGCAAATCTGGAATACTTTGTACCAAATTATGACATGAAAAAGTTTTCTTTGGAAACAATACAAATTTCTGTGTAGCAAAGATAATAATTCTCCAACATAAAAAAAACCACAACTATCTTCACCACAAAGGTTTCAAACAAATTATCTTAGTACTAATACAATTTTTATTTACCATTACTGCAAGTATTAAATGAAAATTTTCTTTGCGGCAAAGTTACATTGTTTTGGTTCATAAATAAACAAAACATCAAAGGCAACGAAATGTTTTAACTATGTAGGGACCTGCGAAATTCACGTCATTATTTGGTGGCAAACTAGACTTCAGTGTCCTATATATGCCTGCGTACAACACGTGATTCCATTGGTCACAAGTCTCTATGTGATGTCAGTCATGTGTGTGGCCACTCACTGGAGGTTGATCACATTAACATGGCGCTTTCAGTTGCTGGACAGATGCATTCTTCCCGGCAGAATGGGGGACGTTCAATGAGTGTACAGACAATTGCAGTCTAGTTTGCTGGCAAAAAAACACGACCTTGCACGTATCTACACACAATCTCTACAGATAACACTTTCTGTTTATGTGTACTGTTATCTTTAAAATTGCTACATTGACAAGCAATTAATTCCAACATTAATTTTCCTTTTGGACTCTGTGGCTTCAAGTCAGGTAAGCAGGTACGATTAAACTAAAATACAAAATTGAATTTAAATATGTATTTTATTCATACACCACAATGTTTAATGTTATACAAGTAATAATAGCGCTTTAAAACATATATTTTTTGTATATTTCGCAGTTATACTGCTAGAGTCAGTGATTTTTGGTGAAAAGATACTTGTACCAACTTCACCGACTCACGTGTCCACCTGCACTTCCTGTTTATGCTCGGTGATTGGATGTTTTGAACTCTCGGCGCCTACCGCTAATCACAGATGTGTGGTGTTACCTTGATCTCATTGGTACAGTCAAATCAGCGACGACTCTACACGTTGCCAATGACCATTAAGCAAAACTAACTGCAGATGTGTACATTAAACATCTAAACAAGTTGGTGCAAGAAATCATTTCAACAAAAATAAACGACCTAATATATATATATATATATATATATATATATATATATATATATATACACATATACATATATATACGTATATATATGCAAAAATCCGGGGACCGACCGCGCCAGGAATCGTACCCGGATCGCCTTGGTGGGAGGCGAATGGTCTGACCATTCGGCCACCGCGGCCCCTCGAATCCGGTTGGTATTTTCTTAGATACAGCAGTCCTACAAAGGAGTATTAGCCATTTCGAAAGGCCTGAAAAATATTGTTGTGTGTTGGCCGGGCAGCAGGCACATTACATCATGCTGGGTGGTCAGCCCTGTGAGTCAACCAGTGGTGTCATGGGTTTTCGCAGCTATGTCGCAACTCCCGAGAGACATCACTGGGTTTCCCCGATGACGCCAGTGCGAATACCTGATTGCCAACAGGTACGACCGATGTAATGTATATTTTTAGACCACAGGTCACCATGTTTCATCAGCCATTGACGTCATTGAAGGGGCCGTATAAAAGCCTCGGTACTGCGCAACATGAGCCGGTCAGATAGTGAGAAGTGACAGTCGTAGAGAGTCAGTCTTGTGGAGTCTTGTGGAGTCTTGTGATAGTGTTGTAGTGGGTCGTGAAGATGAAATGGGACCGACAGTGGTGTGAGGCAGCGCCCTTAGGGGCGATGTTGCCACTGGTGTGGCGATGAACGTCGTGAGCAGTGACGGGTCGAGTGGAGACGCTGGCAGTGGCGCAGAGATGTGGACCCAGTGCCTTGAGGGCGGAATCACGACGGCGGCGAGGCTGATGTAACATCGGCAAAGCTGACGAAGTGTTGCATCACGAGGGTGGTAACACGGCAGCGGTGGTCGGTGTCGAGTCTGAATAACATCAGCGCCCTACGGAAGGGACACACAATACCCAAGTGTTGTGTCGGCGCGACTGAGCTGACGAGGTGTAGCATCTCGGATGGCAACACCTCAGCGGTGGTTGGTGTCGAGGCTGTGTGACGCCAGCGGGCTGCAGGAAGGACGAATAACACTTGTGGTGTTGTGTTGGAGTGCTGCAGAGGTGGCGAGCTGTGGAGAACAACACTGACAGTGTTGTGTCGAGGAGGGCAGTAACTGGCTACTTGAGGAGACTGTCTACCTGATGATTCAAGAGGAGTGCTTCGAGAGTTCGCTTTTGGTTCTGCTCGGAGGAGGTGCTAAGATTGTGCAGAGAGGCTGGAGGACAGCTTGGTGATGTCAGGAAGACGTCTTGGTGACGTCGAAGTCTACTGCGAGGCTACAGGCACATACCTTCGGAGCAGTACTGGGTGAGACAAGAGGGCTTCTGCTGCGGGTCGACAGATGAAGGAGGTGCGCGACGGGAGTAGAACCGAAGACATCAAGAGTGAAGACAGTGGTGCACTCTGGGTGCTGCACTGTACATGGTGAGCCATCCTCCCTTAGGACTGTTAAGGTTGTACATTGTCCCTATTTGAGAGACTGTTGAGTGGATGTATGTCTGAACTTTTATTGTGATTTGTAGTCTTTAATTGATTAATGGTGAATATTCTTGTGCTTTAATTGTAAATGTTAATTAACGTTCTGTGACACAGTCCTAATTGTATGCATAACTAATTGTGTTGTGAGAGTTATAGTTGATTACTGTTTTGTGTATTTCGTAGCTTTGTGAGCTATTAAATCCAGTACTTAATTTAACTCTTTTATTCTAATTATAAGACCTCTATCCCAAAAGAACTCATGGGAATTGCCCACATGAAAAGTTTGTGACTCAAACTTGTAACAATATGTTTACAATAAGTCTGCAGAGATTTCTAAACTTAGAGCTGCAGTGGCGTCGCGTGGAGTGTTCCAAGGTGTGCGGTGCCCAGCAGTAAATATACACAACACCAAGTTGTCTGAGGAACTATTTGACTTGTATGGTCAGGAACACTCCACAGTCAGTATAGTACAAGAGGCAAGGTACGAATTATCATATAATTAGGGCCCGGTAGTTTTCGCGAAAAGATTTTTGCACTACTTTGTTTCAGTGCATTACGTGCGCACCTGCATCTCTGCTATGTGGTCAGTGATTGGATGCCGTAACACCCAGCGTGTGGAGGTTAAACCCGCAAATCACAGTCGTGATGTGTGGTAGTTATCCGTGTACTGATTGGCACAGTCTAAAGAATAACAACTCTGCACAAAAACACTCTGTCAATAACATTGAAGTTGAACTGCAGTTGTGCACGTATGACACTGAAACAAAGTGGGGCAAAAATCTTTCCGCGATAACTACCGGGCCCTACCTATAATATATACACCTTGGTCTCTTCAACAACAGAACTGCTCAAGGCGTATAGTCACTGCTAATACCGCACGCCTTGGAGCACAGCCACGCTACGCCACTGTAGGACCATGAACTTGACGCGAAAAGAATTTTGCCTCAGTTTACTTCAGTGTCTAACGTGCATACCTGATGCAGTTGTGCTATTTAACTCTTGTATGTCTTGAGGTTCTACCCACAAATTACAAACTTGTGGTGTTGCAGTACCATCAGTGTGATTGGCAAAGTCTAATGAGACGCCAATAGCAACGAAGCAGAGCTTCTTATGTGCACGTAAAGCACTGAAACAAACTGGGGCAAAAATATTTTCGCGAAAACTGTCGGGTACTACTAATGAACATCTGCTGTCTACTTAAGTGCATATATGTTCATGAAGGCTAGCCCGCGAATTTTTCTGGTATCTTGTGGGGTGACGTAAAAAACTTTGAGACGACTTGTCTCATGGTTCCTGTCAAAGCTTTCGACGTAAAAAATTTACGTTGCTTCTCCTACCTGTTCTGAAGACATCTTGGACGAGCACCGTTTAACCGACCAGCTGTCTCCCTCTCCAGCGGGGTGGTATGCGTCCGTCCTGATTCAGCATCAAAGACAAAATGCCGGAGTATTACGACGGACGCTTGGGTGACGAGCCTGCTGCTTGGAGCGCTGCCTGCACGGCATCTCAGAACTTGAAAGTTAAACTTTTCCTCGTACCGGAAGTACTTTTGTGGACTTTATAAATTCTATTTTGATTCCACTACTACAGCTATTTTAAATGAGCAGTTGTTATTGGTTCAGACATTTTTGTAACTGTGTAATGTGCGAGGAGTGGGGTTAGTCCATAGTATAAAATATAGGGGAGTAGCTTCAATTGGCAATAAACTGCTCCTGGACTATCCGCCCGTAAGTCGAGTTTAAATTACTCTAGTAGCCATGTTTAAAGGTTAGGGAATTTGTTTTCACAGGGAGATTAGCTCCTTTAAGAAATTACCATAAACTTACAACATGTATAAAATTGTGTATGAAGGCTTTGGAGCCATTGTGTTGTTTTTAGTAAAAAAAAAATTATAATTTCCATAATGTGGCACTGTTTAGATTCGAATTTAAAAAAGGTTCAAATGAGAGTATATTTATTATAAAGAAAGGAAATTATCTTCTGGAAGTTTGTTTTATTCCAAATTAATTTGTTGGAAAATATACATTTTATTGCACAATCCCGTGTCGTTATCAGAGTCAATTCATTTTATTATATTGTTTTTTTAATATGTTTAGCGCATTCTGGTGGGTTGTTTTAATGGGGAAACAACAACAGAGCGTCGCAACTTGTTCTAATTAGCACAGTCGACTGAACGACGCTTCTTCTCCAAGACACACTGCCAATAACTATGTATAGGCCGTTCGGAATAAAGTGAACACTAAATATTTAACCTTTGAAAAATATCACTAGCTGTTACTGCATATAATTCAACATTACCGATAGTCACTTAACTGCTTGTATGGTTGGCAACGGAATAACACAACATAGTTCCGTGTTTATGCGTATTTAAACACTACAATACTGAAACAAAATCAACCGGCAGCGATATAATTGTATTATATATAATTAATAAACTTCTTTTTTATCAAACTGTATAGGTACCTATCGACTGAACAATTTATCTTATACGCGCAAACGTAAAGTGACGTGTCCCAGGAGGTTAGACGTTTCCCGTCGTTAGCCGTTACTAGCGGAAAGATACGAATTGGCTGGAAAAAGAACTTTAGCAGGGATTTTTCGAGTGCTCACTTTATTCCGAACCACCTATAGCAGAGATGCAGATGAGCACTGCACGCAGGGACGAACCGAAAAAAAAAAAAAAAACGTGTCAACGATGACGTTAGCTGCATATTCTGGAGGTGCTCGTCCCTCAGTGCAACACCGACGTATGAACAACATTTTCGTTTCGAAAGTTATGTCTCACATTAAACAATTTTGATAACCTTTACGTGAAGCAGAGCGTCAAATGCGTCCTGTTGGTACGTGTAACTATCAAGCTCAACAGCGCCCCTTGGGTGCTTGTGTACATTTAATTTTAATATGTAGTTACAGTCGAATAGGGGCAACAAATTGTTGTAAAAATTTTTTGCACCAAAAATCAGTAACTGTAGTCTACTTATAGCCTACCACGAGCTTAAACCACGCTGCATTGAGTCCGTAAATAGTTTTTTCTTACCGAAACTTTTCCACGTGTGCCCATTATGCCAGCGTATGAAAAGAAAATATACTTCAAAAATTGACGGAATGGTAGTTCCAAAACTTCACGTCGATTTAAAAAAAAAAAAAAAAAAACATTTCGGAGCCCTTCCAAAATAGCTAAAAAACTAATTTGTCAGCCTTTTTTTACCTCTAAAACTTTTCGCGGGATTCGTGTGAAACTACTCTATAAAAATGCAATGGACTTTGTTTAATACTTTCCAACAAGAAAAGGATGGGGTCACCACTGAAAGTGTCAGTCAGGCGAGCGATATGCGATACCCCTGCACGACGTTTCAGTGTCTTGCGGTAGAGGCGATACCGCACCAGATGAGCCGGTCAACATCGCCCTTAGTGCTGTACATCGCTCACACAAAAACGATGTTCAGCAACTAGTCGCACAAGAAGCGCACATCCGCCGTTTTGTTCACGGCAGAGGCGTAGGGCAAACTTTCGATAGCGCTCTCGCTCGTGACCTTGGCAATGCGCCTGTCGGCAAGGTATCTAAATGACATATTTTACACATAGACACTCTACCAATAACTATGAAGCAGAGCTGCAGACGTGCACGTAAGGTATTTAAACAAGTTGGAACAAAAATATTTCGGCTAAAATCACCGGTCCCGATATCAATAGGACGCTACCAGCGACGAGGCCGGCTGGCACATGTATTGTGATATCGCCTCTACGGCCTATGTCGTAAATACTGTGTTCCCGCCGTGCCGCTTTTACTGTGGGATTTTAAATGGTGACCCTACCATTTTATTACATTCGTCACTGTAACAAAGACCAAAGTCAGTTGGTTTTCACTATTTGCATGGCAGCAGAACAAGCAAATTTCTACTTTTTCGCACCGTTGTGAGAAAACTATGAAAGCTAAAATTGTTTTGTAAGAGGAAACTGTACTCACAAATATCGTCTACAAAACTAACACAATTTCATAAAGATATAAAATTACAATTTTATTGCGCTTGAACACCCTTAAGAGTCAGTGGACCTGGCACGTGAGACGTGCTGTACTGTGGTAATATTTCCTTGTATAACTATAAACAGTGTTTCCAATAAGTTTGACTACGAAAAGAAGGCACACTTAAATTTGTGATTTTAAAAATGCCGTCGTCCGCTAGTTAAAAACTTTATCTTCGAACTCCTCAAAAGTGACTCCTTCGCGTTGCTGTAGCTGAGAAAATGTGAACCACAGTCGGGAAACCAAATCATAGAAACCGGCATTAGACTTCACCACATACTCTCCACAAATAAAATAACAGGATCATCGTTTGAAGTCCCGTTGAAAAACGGTTTTTACGAAATCACTGTACGCCAATCGCGTCTAGAGGCGATTAGGTGTTCGACAGACGTGTTATATTCGACTTATCGCTTTCCCCGTTTCCGTGCCTCTTAACAATGTGAACCTTCAATAGGGACAGAGTCCAAAAGCGTTTACAGCCGTATTAGTAATGGGAAGGGGATGGGCAGAAGAAAACCCCAAACAGAGCTAACAACCACGTGTTTTTTTTTCTACGTCGTCAAGCGGCGTCAAGCGCCTAAGTGTGTGCATGCGTGCGTGTTGTCGAGTTCCGGTGTCGACATCTGGCCACTCCGCGATTCCCACGTCGCTCGGGGCGTGGTACCAGGGCTTGCCAAAATACGGCCTCGCTTATAGCCTACTCTCCGGGCATTGTTGCCTCTAGCCACAACCCGCCGGAGACACCCCCCACCCCCCTTTACGTACCGTGAGCATGGCAGAACAAAAACAAAGTAAAACAACTCTGGCGGCGTGCCAATTACGTGGATGACACACTGAATACTGAGCCGACGCTCCGGTCTTGGAGCTTCTACCGTGCAGTCACAGAATACCTGGTAATACGGAAGCGGACCTACAGCCCGTGCCGCACGAACCCGCAAAATGGCGGTCCCGGACAGATGTGTGGAAGTTTCCAGTACTCAGCAGGAGCTTACTCGATGTACTCTAAAACCGTTCGGGAACTTTGTGCGAGTACAGTCTAGCGCTGTCCGGAGTCTCTAAATATTCAACACGATCTCTTCGCCGTATCTACTCAGGTTTACACTACTCGGGAGCAGGATAGACAGTCGCCAGCAGATGATAAACATGAAAGCGTACGTAAAAAAGTAAACAAACATATAGTCCCGCATGTATACACAAAAGAAAATTCGAAACGTAGTATATTTTTAACAAGAAGTCTGGAAGCGTTTATCAAGTAAAAATGTCAACAGAAGAATGTAATTCAAGTATGGACTAAACTATACACCCCATTACCCTCTTTTTTCCTCTGGGCAACGAATTTCGAAAAATCTCGAAACCTCTTTTTGGAGAATCATTTCGAAGCAAAAATAAACTCTTTATCTGAGAGACTGCTCGATATTGAGGAATAACTGGGAAAACAACCCACATCTCTAAACCCCTTAATAGTAGATTTTATAAAAGTCAGTAAATTACCTAATATGCATTTTTGCAAGTGTACAACTGAATTAAAAATCACGATAGCCCGTGGGGTTCGAGATATATCGAAGATGTATGAAAAAATCCCCCTTTCCACTCTCTTAGGGGCCAAATTTCTATAAAAAAAATTCTCAGTACTCGGGAACAAATCCTCATAATTTCACGTTTCTAAGTCCAGCGGTTTGGGCTGCGGTTTCATACGGCAGTAAGCACTTTCATATACAGAGATTAGCACAATATTACAACAAATATAGCATACAGATTTTATTACAGTGAAAATTTAAATGCATCCTGAAAGCCTTGCACAAAACAAATATCTTCACCATCCGGCCTCCATGGCGTTGTCGGTTAGGCGCCCATCTACGGTGCGAAAGGCCCTGGGTTAGAATCCCGGCTCAGGCATGAATGCATGGAGAATTATAGGTTAATTGACAAGAATTATCCTTCAATACTTTTGCACGACAAATGAATGAAAGCTTCCATTATTATTTATGTCAAGCTGTTTACCCCAAGAATAACTTATATCCTATGGTGTCGAAGAGTACATTTTGATAATACAATTTTAATAAATGTTATGGCTAAAAAAACTGTAAATACCATAAAACTGTCTTAATACGCCCCCTTAAGGCGCCCGCCTGCCTGCCTTGTAGCCAGCGTTGCAGCGTGCCAGCAGAACGCTTTTATCTAAGAAACTACTAAACGTGTTTATAATGTGTGGATTTACGAAAAGAACAAACACGTCAAACGACCTCGGAATAGTAGTTTTAAAACATCACGTTAATTAGAAATACCATTCCAGAGCACCTCAAAATGGCGAAAAACGGCTTTTTCAATCTATTATAGCTTAACTACTACTGAAGAGATTCTTGTGAAACTACAATAGAGAGGTGTATTGGACTTTACTAAAAACTTTCCACCAATTAAAATATGGGGTCACCACTGAAAGTGTCAGTCAGGCGAGTGTCCTACGATACCACTGTACGTGGTTTCAGTGTCTTGCGGTAGAGGCGATACCGGGCCAGATGAGCCGGTCAACATCGCCCTTGGAGTCGTGCCTCACACTAACACACGGCCAACAGGCGGGCGCCTTAAGTCCTCGTTGTTAAAGGGCAGTAAAAACCCTCTCGCCAATACGTTCACTTCACAATAGAGATTCAATCAAATGCGCAAAAATCAGGCCTCTACAAAATACGCGGTGGTCGAAAGGCTTTCCCACGTTCCGACACCGTCTCGGCGAGGCGACAACATCGGCGGCGAGAGTGTGAGGCTCAGGGAAGAGTGGAGGAGGGCGAGAGGCGAGAGAGAGAGGAAGCTGAAGAGACCCGAAAGAATGCGCTTCCGGTCGGCCCCGCCCCGTTCTCCAGGAGCGACAAGAGGCGCAGGCATGTGGGAGGGAGCAACTGGCACACAGGAACCAAGTCGCAACCGTCATAACAGAAGAAATTATGCGAGACACTAATTCGCCCGAAAATACCTGGAAGTGAGATCTTGGCCATTGCCATCTTTGGAACACTATTATGCCATCTTTTGAGCTACTAAATTTTTACGAAAATAATTTTGCGCTAACTTGCTAAAATCAACAATAGATTTCATCATATTGATATATTTATTTCAATTTTTAGTGTAACAATATCTTGTGAGAAGATCTCAATGAAGTAATTAAATCGACTCTATAATATATATCGATTTATATTTTACCGACATATATTATATAACGATAAAATACAAATCGGTAGTAATAAAATGTTTTCTATGTAGGCCTATGGATATTTTTCACCGGCCCTACACTGAACAAGCTTCAAAGTACCAGAAAAAATATATAAATACTGTTGCGAGTCGCGACTAACTGGCTGAGTGGTGTGATAAAATACAGTGGTGGCAGAGGTAAGAGAAACATCCCATTCCCCTTTCTCAGTGCACCAGGACTATCTGACTGAGCGCAGAAAGAGGATACAGAGGCAGCAGAGCTAAGAGACCCCATGGCGCTGTAACTATCTGGCTGAGTGGTGAAAAAAGATACAGTGATGGCAGCACTAAAAGACTTTCTTGTGCTCTGTACGGTTCGTATTACTTTGAGTGACGCCACAGCAACCACCTGCATGACGCGATAATCGGAGAGCAATGTAAGCTGTAATAGCAGCGGCAATAACAAAGAGGTTCTGCGTACATTGTGCCGCTCATGTGCAGTGGCGACCACCTGCACCATAGCCATCTTTAGTACAAGGCCGCGGCGTTAGATCTGGCAACCCTGTCAGGAAGGGTCATTTTAACACTTCTTTGTCTCGCCAAAGGCAGCGACTTCCCCTGATTCGCCGGTATGTAGGACAGAATAACGAATCAGGTACAGCCATTGCCTTTGAAGAGCTAAAATAAGTGTTAAAATGACCCTTGCGTGCAGTGTTGGCAGATCTAAGGCCGCGGCCTTCTACTAAAGATGGCTATGCCTGCACCCAATATCGGGTAACAGAAGACGATATCGTGGTCGGGAGTATTCCTGTTCGTACTCTATCTTGCGGGGTGGTGCTTGACCCTGATGCGACTCCCTTCCAGGATGTTTGAGATAAAAGACTTACCGAGAAAATTCGAGACTTTAGAGCAAAGATACAAAAGAGAGCTGCCACAGAGTCGGAGAGTGTTTTTGGCTGGCAGGTGCCTGGTGTGAGTTAAAGTGATAGTGACGAGTGGCGACTAGTGTTCGAAGGTGTCTGGCGAGATGGATTGCGGCAAGTAGTGTGACGAAGGTGTTTCTGGGCTACAGGAGGTTCATAAATGCTCGTGCATTGGGACCGAACCACCATCGTTGAGTGATTAGAAATACGTTCCATGTACAGACAATGTATACAGATTAATTTTTTTTTTTTTTTTAGATGTTATAACCTGTATGTAAATAGTAGTTATTTGTTCTGTTTGACATCTATTTAATTGTGATTAATCATTATTTACATATGTTTTATGTATATATAGTTGTCAATAAATTAGGTTAGCTTTATTTATTTTCTTTCTTTTACAAAATACCTCTATCCTCAACTTGTAACAATACATATATAAACACACACATGACAATCATAACGGCAAGTTCTATTTTAAATTTAAATATATTTTAATTAGTGGTGATTAACTTTGTATGCATACAGAGTGTCCAGAATCGAACTTATAATAAGCATACCACGCGAATCCTTAGGTAAACTGGAGACGAAAATGTAAGTGGCAAAGTACTGTACAACGACATTTACGTGCTCTATGTCCAGGTACTATTTTATGTATGTTACGTCGACGGAACGTAGATTCAATACCCATGTTTGGCCTTCTCAGGATTTTAACCGTCACCCATAATATGCAGGTCAGAACAGTAGTGTCAAGCGCAAGAGGGGACTAACTAATATGTATGTTTGCCACATTGCGCGAGAAAAATAGCACTGTAAAACATTTTGCCACTAACGTTTTCGTATCAAGCATACCCCAGGATTCGCGTTGTGTGGATTTTATGCACTTGTTTCTGGACAACCTGAAATATCCTCGGTTTTTTTTAAAGACAAAAACAAGGATTCAAACAACTAGAAGTTCGTGTCATTTTCTCAATTGGCTTTTGATTTATTTGACTCCTCGTAGAGAGCGTTCAGCCAATAATAAAGAAGCAAGTAAATAGAGGCGAAATTGTGTTGTTCCGCCGTGTCAGTGCACAGCCAATGAACACTGTTGTCTACTTGAATACACAGATATTCTTGGAGGCTAACCTACATGTCAGTGAAACCGTAAATTTTTCCTGTCTCTACCTACTCATACACATAACTATAGATGATGGTTAGAGATGATGGTTTATCGCGGGAAAAGTTGACTGTTTGATGGATTTCAATACACGTCCAGCTTACCAGAAGATTACTGGCTTTAGCTTGTACGTGGAGCTGTTGCCCTATTTGACTGAGCCAATAAGAATCCCGATATTGTAATATTGGATGCCTGGTATTGGTCTGTAGACAGCTACGTTGTGTCAGTGTTTTCAAGGCTATCTTGGCACAAAACATTTTCGCGATATACCATCATATCTAATGATGGTATATCGCGAAAATGTTTCGTACCAACGTACCCTTGAAAACACTGTAGTTTCTTGTGACATGTATGATTGTGTGAGCTGTCTGCAGACCAATAATAGGCATCAAGTATTACAATACCGGGATTTTACTAGCTCAGTCAAGTAGGGCAACAGCATTAAGTACAAACGAAAGCCAGTCATCTTCTGGTAAGCTGAACGTGCGTTGAAATCCAGCAGTCAAGTTTACCCGCGATAAACCTTACCCATAACGTTTCAAAGTTTGGAATGTCAAGTTCCGTTTGAAATTTAAACATCATCTAATTACACTAGTACTGAGTAATACTGTACACGTCAGAAATATTAGAAAAAAAATTTATGTATAAAACACTGAAAAATTTATAATTCATTAAATTAATTTTCAATAATAGTGTAGTAAACTCCGTTTCACATAACTTCTGTGAATTTTGACCGGTTTTCATAAAGCACTTGTGAGCGTGCTACACACAGTTGACTTAATATCACTTGTCATTTTTTGCTTCTAAATTAAACCGGAGAAGTCCGTTTCAGCTACATACGTAGTATCGCGACGCATATCAAACATTCAGGAAGTCACCCCAAGGGCGCACGCCTCCTACCAAGGAGATCCTGGTTTGATTCCTGGCGGGGTCGACCCGTATTTTCGCATATGGGAATCGCGGCGGACGATGCCGTTGGCCTGTGGATTTC
The DNA here is from genome assembly GCA_003012365.1 of Medauroidea extradentata. Lineage (NCBI taxonomy): Eukaryota > Metazoa > Arthropoda > Insecta > Phasmatodea > Phasmatidae > Medauroidea > Medauroidea extradentata. The sequence goes on from PNEQ01049873.1 coordinate 136,964, forward strand.
CTCGGGGACATCCCGTTTAAGCCCTGCCCCTTCATTCAGACGCTGCTCCATTGACGCCTTACAAGAGTGCTTAAAATCTCAGTCACCGAAATAGCATCACGTCACTTCATAAGATCAATAGTAGCGCACCACAATTAGTAATGACTAGGGGCCGGAAAATTTGACGTATTCGATGACCTGCAGGCCAGAATTCATTATACTAATGCATATTCAAGCCCTGTCTATTCGTTTACAGTCCGCTGTTCCACTGAGTAGCAGCTAGTGGACTATAGTTCGTTCAGGATAACGTGAGCACTTAAAATGTAACCTTTGAAAAATATCACTAGCCATTACTACACACAGTTCAACATTAATAATAATAATAATAATAATTGCCTTACTGCTTGTATGGTTGGCAGCGAAATTACGTAATATAATTCCGTGTAGTTTCATATTTAAATATAACAAAATTGAAACAAAATCAACTGAAATCGACATAATTGTATTTTAATAAACTTTTTTTATCATACTGTATCGATTCATACTGACTGTACAATTTATCTTACATGCGCAAACATCAAGAGACGTGTCCAGAGAGGTTAGATACTTTCCGTCGTCAGCCGTTACCTGCGGAAAGATACGAATAGACTGGAAATAGAACTTTAGCAGGGCTTCTTTGAGTGCTCACTTTATCCCTAACCGCCTACAATATTCGGGGCTTGAGCATGCATGGTATAATGGATTCTAACATGCAAGTCATTAAATTCGCGAAAATTTTCTTTCACTTGATGTTTCTCACTGGAACAACAGACAATAAACGAATAGACGGGGCATGATATTCATAGGAACAATGGATTCTAGCATGTAGATGATTGAATCCCCAAAATTTTCCGGCCCTTAGTAATGACCCCGTCGAATGGGTAATGTAAGTAAGTAGGCTGTACATCCCGTCGACATCGAGGTCATTAAAGACGGCGACACATATCTTGGTACAATGACTGGAGTTAGGAGAGGAGTCGACCGTGGCTTTTGCAAGGAATCGTCCCATTATACGCCTGGAGCGATTACGGGAAACCATGGAAAACAGAAACCAGGATGGTGGAAGCCGGGGATCGAACCCGGGACCTTGCGGATGCGAGCCCGACGTGTTTCCGTTGCGCCAGCACGCTCGGTCTAGTCGAATGGGAACGGGAAGAAAAAATTCGTCGGACATAAACAAGTTTTAACTACAGATTATGTAAAATATCAAGAATCTTAGGAGCCACCAGTGTATCCTGCAAAACTTGTAGTAGGCTGCGCCTTATATGATATGACACAGGTTAAAGACCAATAACTAGAGGCACGAGTATATCACGTATTCATCTGGCAACAGCCTAGACTTCTCATTTCTATACGTGTACCGGCTGAAGCCGAATATCTAGGGACCCCTGTTTTTCGCGAGAAAAAAAATTGCCCCAGTTTGTTTCAGTGCCTTACGTGCACAGTTGCCCTTCTGCTTCATGGTTATTGGCAGCGTGTCTGTGTGAAGAGCCGTATATCATTTGACTGAGCCAATTACAATAACGGTCCTGCAACACCGCACGTCTCTGACTTGCCGGCAGAATCCCAAGGCTCGTGAGAGTCAAAATGTCCAATCACCGACCATGAAGCAGAACTGCAGATGTGCAGGTATGGCACGGAAACAAAGTGGGAGCAAAATTATTTTCGCAAAAAAAACAGGGGTCCCTGCGAATATCCATTGGCTTCTATCAGTACAAACGTGTAGCACGTGATATCTCCACGGCTTGTTTCCTTATTTATAACTGGCTCGCAGTCGTCAAATGTGTGTTAAAACCGCTCTCGTCTAATCACAGAGGAGGAGTGAAGTATACGTTATTGACGTCCAACCTGACCTAGAATCAATACGCGAAATAATCGTGTCTCTATCATGGAGGTATTAGTCTATGGAGTGGCATCTGCCGTACATTTCAATGGTAATCGTGTGAAGCCGATCATTTTCGGACATTTTCGAACTGCGCATGCGCAGGACGTTATTTTTCATGAGTCGCCATATTTAGGGTGGCAAAACAATAGCAGAAAGCAATTTAAATAAAAGCTTCTTACCTGTGCGAAGATAATCCTCCGCAACGATCGAATCTGTTTGCACAAACTTTCACCATAATGTGTAGTTAAAAAAAACTAAAACATTTTCATTCAGCTCAGTGCTATGTTTACAAGTTTTTGCCAACACTAGCTCTATCCTTGTCTTTAAACGTCGTCTGTTGGCCGGCTTCAAATTTGCTCAAAGGCTTCCACTCCATAGACTAATACCTCCATGGTCTCTATCCGTAGGGAAAAGGAAAACAGCGAAGTACTGCACGCCAGCTGAGTGACTTGCGCGGAGAGGCGATGCCGATAAAGCACTATGTATATACGTCGGTCAACGCCAACCTTACTGCTCTTGCCTCCAAGTTTTCCCGCGATACATCACTTCGCTGTAGGAGGGCATGAGTCACGAAGCTCTTCCCGCGCGCGTGTGTGGGTGAGGGATCAAGTGGAAGGAGGGGGAGAGAGAAAGAAGGAAGAGTAGACAGACAGACAAGTCCCTGCCCAAACCGGCGGCGGGCGTCCGTGGTCCTCCCCATTATCACCGTCTCGTTCTCATCCTCTCGGGTTCCAGCACGCCCCATTGCGCCCGCCAGCCGCGACGTGACTTTACCTCCCCTCCCTCCCCTCTACTCGCGTGAAGGTGCTGCAGCAGCCAGACTGCAGGGCAGACAGGTACAGCGCCTATCATGCTGGCGTGCAGCAACCCGCGGCCGCGCTACCTCTTCCGCCAGTGGGCCGTCACACTATAGGTAGAGCCACGGTTTGGTCGCGAAAAGATTTTTGCAACATTTTGTTTCAGTGTCTCTCGTGCACCTCGGCAGCTCTGCTTCACGGCTATTGGCAGCGTGTCTTTGCTCAGACACGTCCCTTATTTGACTGCACCAATAACAATGAGGCTATTGTGACGTAATACGCCTGTGATTTGTCAGTAGAACCTCAATAAGTGACAGTTAAAACACCCAGTCACTGACCATGAAACAGAGTTGCGGATGTGAACATAAGGCATGGAAACCAAATGGTGCAAAAATCTTTTCACCATAAAATAGTGGCTCTAACTATAGGACCTGTGAGCTCAGGGGCGTCATTTACATGGGGGGGGGGGATGTACCCCCTGGGTTTAGAATTTTAAGTCTATAAAATTAATTTTTTGTATTTTGTCATGTAAATAATGCTAACTTATAAACCTATAAAACTTAAGTTGTGTCATTAAAGTTTCTAATTTTTACATGGTTAATTAATAAAAAAAAGATGCAACAAGGTCACTGTTGCCGAAATAAAAAATCTTGCCCCCCTCCCCTAGAAAAACCTGAAATGACGCCCCTGAGTGAGCTCACTCACACCACAGCAGTTTTACCAACACACTATATATTACAGAACAATTTTATTGCTTACATGCACATACATTAAATTAAAGGGTATTGATCCCTACCACCTTGGATTTATATGTTTCATGTTTCTTCTCAATAACTTCTGTTCCAGTCGATGTATCAAAATTTTTGTCACGACAAGGCGTAGATACAAACTTAATCGATGTTCTGTAATTGCTGGAACCATAATGTATTCCTTATTTTGCAACGGGAAACAGCTTAAAAGGAAAAATTGCTTTATTTACGGGAACGACTACAGAGGCCGCAACATTAACAGAAATAATGCCTTATGGATTCCAAAAAGTGAATGAAACTATAATCTATGCCTTGTCAGCGTGAAAAAAGTGAAACAATGTGTCTATCCCCTGATTTATAAGAAACCCAGTAAAACCGATCTGACAGGGATCAATCCCCTTAAGTAACTTCCATTACAATGACGTCTCATAATTAGAGACCTGAAAAATTCGCGTTTTCTTTCAGGCACAGGCTAGAATTCCAGCAACTGTTAGTTAGTGCTACTTACACAATTGGCCGTTGACTTATTTGACATCACCTTGAAGTCTCTGAGCCAATAATAACAATGTAACTAATCGCGGGCCCATTTCACTTCCAGCGAGCAACCAACGAACAGATGTTGTTTGCTAGAATACGCAGATATTCTTGAAGGCTAGCCTACACGTCAGAGAACCCGCGAATTTTTCCTGTCTCTACTCATAATGTAGTTACGCATAACTAGAGACCTGAAAAATTCGCGATTTCTTTTGGGCGCAAGCTAGACTTCAAACAGATGTTAAGTTCGTGCCACTTTTACAATCGGACCTAGACTAGTTTGACGCCTCCTGGAGGACGCTGAGCCGATAACAAAGAAGCGACTAAATGCAAGTGCAGTCGTGTGGTACGACTGTGTCAGCGAGCAACCAATGAGCAGCTACTGAATGCTTGAGTACCTTGGAGGCTACCCTACACGTCAGAGAACCCGCGAATTTTTCCCGTCTCTACGCATAACTATTTATAGATTTACAATTATCTCACAACAGCTTGCAGTCTAGTCTGATGTCAAGTAACAACGCGAAATTTGCAGGCTTTTACAGGCCGTTTGGAACAGTGATTTCACCTTTGATGAATACCACTAGACGTCATTGATAGAGACATGCAAAATTCGCGTTCTTTTCTGACAGATGACTAGGCTCCACGTGACTATAGGCTCGTTCGACGTCTCCCGCTGGCCGATATTGTCGTGACTTGCCGCGGAGAATGCTTACACGGTAGAGAGGTCAATCTCTGCAAAGAAGTAACACACGTAGATGACAACACATAAAAGTTCATGGCCAATCGAATCGCAGATTATGCTCTGTTATGTACAGTAAAGTGAAGTTTAGTCTGCTACCAAATGATAACGCGAATTTTGCATGTCTCTAGTCATTGCTACAGATGATAGTTAGAGATGGTGAAATTTCGCCAATTCAATGACCTGCATGTTAGAATCAAATATCCTATGCATACTCAAGCCCTGTCTATTCGTGCATTGTCTGTTGTTCCACTGAGTAGCAGCTAGTGGACAAATGGTCGGAACTTGAGTATGCATAGGGTACTTGATTCTAACATGCAGGTCATTGAATTGGCGAAATTTCACCATCTCTAATGATAGTTTATCGCGGGAAAACTTGACTGTTTGCTGGGTTTCAACGTACGTGCAGCTAAAGGAAATATTACTGACCTTAGCTTGTATGTAGAGCTTTTGCCCTATTTGACTAAGCCAATAAGAATCCTACTATTGTAATATTTTAAGTTGTGTCAGACGTATACCACTTAAGGGGTATTGATCCCTATCACCACCTTGGATTTATCTGTTTCTTCTCTTAACTTTTGTTCCAGTCGATGTATCAAAATTTTTGTCACGACAAGGTATAGATAAAAACTTAATCGATTTTCTGTAATTGCTGGAACCATAATATATTCATTATTTTGCAACGGGAAACAACTGAAAAGGAAACATTGCTTTGATTACGGGAGCGACTACAGAGGCCGCAACATTAACAGAAACAATGCCATATAGATTCCAAACAGTGAATGAAACAATAAACTATGCCTTGTCATCGTGAAAAAAGTAAAACAATGTGCCTGTTCCCTGATTTATAAGAAAAACCGTAAAACCGATCTGACAGGGATTAATCCCCCTTAATCATACATGTCGCAAGAAACTACAGTGTTTTCAAGGGTATGTCGGCACAAACATTTTTCGGGAAATACCATCATCTCTAGTCATCGCATTTAATTTAATATTAATAATAGTTGCACAACAACTTGTGTGGTTGACAGCGAATCACCAAATGCAGTTCCGTATAATTTCCTACAACAATACTAAATACAATCAAATTAAATCTACATTTATGTGTTTTATATCAACTAGAAAATTTTATATTTCACAGATAGGTTCCTACCGACTGCGCAATTTATCTTACACGCACAAACATCAAGTTACTTGTCCAGGGAGGTTAGATATTTCTGGTCGTTAGCCGTTAAGCGCGGAAAGATACGAACTGACTAAAAATAGAAATTTAGCAGGCCTTTCTTAGTTCACACTTTATCCCAAACCGTCTACAGGTATGACATGGTCAGGACCAAGAACTTTTTGCGAAAAGAATTTTGCCCCAGTTTGTTACAGTGCCTTCTGCAGTTCTTCTTCATATTTATTGGCAGTGTGCCTTTGTGAAGCGACGTCTCTCATTAGCCTGGGCCAATCAAAACACGGTTACTGCAACACCACACGTCTGTGATTGCTGGTAGAACCTCAAGACGTTGTCAACGTCTTTTATTATCTTTGTATTTGTACCAGATATTATTTTTCTTATTTTAGACATCAATTGTGACTAAATCTTCCTCTTAGGAAATGTTTGCATCTCTTATAGTTTTTGCGTAATGGGTCGTACACGTCAAAATTTCCACGCCACTAAAACCTACTGACATACCAAACCGAAAAAATTCACATTGTATAACAGTGGTGTAGGCTGTGATTTGACACATATAAAAACTAAAAATACATAGTTTTGTATTTTTTTAAACAATAGTAGAAATTTAAATTTTCATTTCAAAATTCAGTATTTTTTTTTTATGTTGTCTGCTTCAGTAAACACGTATTCTTGGAAACCAGTCTACAAGTCAGTGAGGTCTCGAATTATTCCTGTCTCTACCGATAGGACAGCGAACTCAGTCACACATCGCCAGCGAAATGGCTCCGCTGGCCAGCAACATGGTGGATAAGCCTACGGCCAATCAGCGTAAGGCGGCTGCCATGCTAGCTGATAGCCAGGCCGATTGTAAACCTGCCGTAACATGCAGAAAGAAAACAGACACGGGGCTTGTATTAACAAACTCGGGCAGCCAATAAGCGGTGAAGTTCGTAAGTCACTGTAAAAAAAACTTCTTCAAATATTTAGGAAGTTATTATCCCAGACGCAGTATGGGACAGTTGCCATACTTCCGTCTTGTAAATATATGCAAACTTTTACAGTTGCTACAATACAAGTCTGGTAACTTCAGTATGCATTTGACCGTTTTATAAAAAGTTTAGGAGTGCTACCATGGATGCCTGGGAAACAATTCTACCATACCTACTTTCTTAGCGCTCCTATACGCACGTGTGACAAATTTACAAACCATTTTTTAGAGTGTATCAAAAGAGCCGCAACGTCATTTCCCTCCTGTATGATGATTCATCGCGGGAAAACTTGACTGTCTGCTGGGTTTCAACGTACGTTCAGCTTATCAAATTATTACTGGTTGTCTCGCGTGTACGTGGAGCTGTTACCCTATTTGACTGGTCAATAAGAATCCCACTGTTATAATATTGATGCCTCATATTAGTATGCAGACAGCTACGTTGCGTCAGACGTATATCACCCAAACATAAATGTTACAAGAAGATACAGTGTTTTCAAGGGTATGTTGACACAAAACACTGACACAACGTAGCTGTCTATAGACCAATAACGTGCATCAAATATTAAAATAGCGGTATTCTTATTGGCCTAGTCAAATAGGGCAGTAGCTTCGCGTACAAGAAAAAGCCAGTAATATTTTGATAAGCTGAACGTACGTTGAAGCCTAGCAAATAGTCAAGTTTTCCCGCGATAAACCATCATCTCTAACAATCATCTCTATGTATGACTATTTATTGTGTGGCCATAACGTGCCCAATAGATTTAGGTAAATAAGAAATGGTACAGACGTGCTTTTCACGCTCCGGAGCAACTACGTTGTATTTCGTGTATTCGGAAGCAGCTATTTATGAACCTACGATACGGTCTCATCTCAGTCTAATTTATTTAAACTGGCACTCCTGCCAAGTACAGCTCCGCTCATAAATCAACCTTTCATGCTGGACGCTGATGTTCACTGTATGGGCAAATCTATGCTTCTGACTAAAAAATATTTATATTAAAACTTGAATCTTACCTAATTATTCGACTGTTGACGAAAGTGCTTTACCTCTATTAATTTCTAACAATAATATAGAATGAAACTAAAACCACTGTTCAAAACTATATGAATATCGGATTCACCAATTCTTTTAAGAGTGTGTAGACATTTGCATATATGTACCATAAGAAGACTACGTACGGCCGGTGCTGTACATAACAAGAGAGTATAAACATAACTCATATTCCTACACGTGACTTGTCTGTTTTGTATGAACAGGAAATTTTCTCTTAAAAATGTATGCAACATCTTAATTCAACGACTTAACGTGCACAAGTGATTGAGTGATTTTATCTCTCAGCATCTTAGGCTTCTATTGAAAATACCGCAAGTGTGGTGCCGCAGAAACCTAATTCTAAATGTCACAGTCAAATATGAGACGTCTGTGCACATGTGGTGTCGCAGAAACTTTATTCTAAATGTCACAGCCAAATATGAAACGTTAATGCACATGCAGTGTCGCAGAAACTTTATTCCAATTGTCACAGCCAAATATGAGACGTTAGTGCACATGTGGTGTCGCAAACAATTTATTCTAATTGTCACAGCCAAATATGAGACGTTTGTGCACATGTGGTGTCGCAAACAATTTATTCTAATTGTCACAGCCAAATATGAGACGTTAGTACACATTTAGTGTCGCAGAAACCTAATTCTAAATGGCACAGCCAAATATGAGACGTCTCTGAACAAATACACACTGCAAATAATTTTGAAGCAGAGTTGCAGATGTGCACGTAATACTACCGGTTAGTTTATTTTATGTCCACAAATCCGCATTTCTGGACAGCGTTTCTCTTTACGCGTTGTGACGTCACAACAATTTTTCGCTGTATTTATTTATCCTGGTGCAAGTTTCTTTGGGCACCTGTGCAGCACAATTTACACCAGTTTGTGAGAAGGTTTAGATTGCGTGGTGCAAGCCAAAACTGTAAAAAAAAAAAAAAAAAAAATCATAAATCAGATTGTTGTGTTAATGAAACACGTTTTTAAGAGTTCAAAATTAGAGTTCGTGAACTTATATACTGTACACCTATGTCTGATAACCGTGAGAAATATGTGTTTATATCAGGTAACACAACTATTTTTAAATTATTTTACTAGGGCCCACTACCATTATCCATACGTTATATTTTTAGGGGCATGGACTCTGAGTTTCTCGGTTTTCGAGAGAATTCTTTTTTAAACCCCAGACGAGAGCTGATATCGTAAAGTTACTTTGTAACGTTGCTGCAATTTTGTTTTACTATGTAATGTAATTTTTCGAGTTAAACGGCATAAAGATTTTAGTTAATTTGCTAATTATAAGGAAATTTCATGTATTAACTAATTAGCTACCATCATGCAGTATTCTGTCTCGGAAAAATCAGAGTATATAGTGAAAACCAGTTACAACAAAGTTACAGAGCGATTTTACGATATCGACTCTCGTTTACGTTAAAAAAATAGTTATTATTAAAAATTTAGAAACTCTGGTCCTAGTCCGTAAGTAAAGATCATTGAATTAAAAAAAAATTATAAAACAATCTTTACAGAGTGCAACAGCTGCACTACCCGTTAATTCTACTTGCAAAATGTTAAGACCAATATCAATTTCAAACAATGCCGCCGCCATTAAAGATGCACAGACAGTAGTTTCGTTTGTGTGTACAGGATTACACCAAAACAGATTTCTGGTGTAGCTGAACAGCACAGCACTGCACTGCACAGACCTGCGATGCACTACACTACACTAGCACAAACTGGTTACCAAAATAGGCCAAAGAAACGAACATATTGAAACAAGTCACAGACTCTAGTTCAGCAAGTCGAGTAAAACCATGGAGTTAGGAATTTGCTTTACGGATAGGTCATATGAGCATTATTAACACGAAACATTGTGCCAACCACACTAATATTTTATTGGGAGATTATCGTCCTAATTCCGACCAACTGAGAACTTACACCATACCGGTGTCGGACGGTGGGATGTTGCTAGGCAAGGCTGCAATAAGATATCTACGCAGGTGTCGCTTCCTAACAAGTCGTTACAAAATGTTTAGTACTCATTACACCTTTAATTGTTATTGGTAGAGCCACGATTTTGTACAGAAAGGAATTTTGCACCATTTTGTGTCACCGCCTCACGTGAGAATCGGCAGCTCTGCTCAGTAGTTATTTCGCGAATTCGGAAATTCACCGATGCATACACCTGTGTACACCAGACGTTAGTAAATGACTGTTTTGCTATCAATCGGTTGAATCGATGTATCCACCGGTTCCACCGACCTGAAAATCCGGTGAGTATGGTGGATATTCACCTGAACTTCCACCGGTAAATTTTTGGACACAATCTCGCAAAAATAGTTTGAAATAACTTAACTAATTGTGTGACATTAGGTCAAAGAAAGCAAACTTCCCATATTTCTGTGCACGGAAAATTATTTGTATTTTGAAATATGTACTTTCTGCAAAAATAGGTCATTTATTATTGCAAATTTCAATTTTAAACTATATTACTATTACAAATGATTCCGAAGTGTTTGGTTTGGTTTTATACAGCAGTTTAATGTAAAATGTTAATTAGTTAATGAGTTAAGTACCACTGTTTTCGCGAAAATAATTTTACCCCACTTTGTTTCAGTGCCTTACGTTCACACCTGCAGTTCTGCTTCGTGGTCAGTGATTGGATATTTTAACTCTCAAGAGCCTTGGGATTCTACCCGCTAATGACAGACATGTTGTGTTGCAGGAACGTTATTGTAATTGGCTCAGGCAAATGATATACGGCTCTTCACATAGACACGCTGCCAATAACCATGAAGCAGAATTCCAGATGTGCACGTAAGGCATTGAAACAAACTGGGGAAAAATTCTTCTCGCGATAAACAAGAGTATATACATAATAATATCATTCGTAACGGAAAATTTTCAAAAATCCGCAAACCTGACGTTTCGTAATCGCCTCAACAAGTGTACATAGGTGTTTCAACTACTGATGGAGCCGCCGGCGAATTTCCGAAAACATGGATTGGCAGTGCGCACGTTGAGTCTAATATATGGCTGTCCCAATCAGAATCTGGCTAGTGCGGCACCATACGTTTGTGATTTACCAGTAGAACCCTACGACAACTGGGAGTTTACAAACATCCAATCACTTGCCAAGAAGCAGATCTACAGATGTGCACATACGGCATTGAAACCAAATGATCCAAAATCTTCTCGCCACAAATACGTGGCTGTAGTAATTAATCCATCTCGCGTGCAACAGCAGTGTGTACAGTTCTGAGAATCTGCAACCCTACCTTGCAGCAACCCCACTGTCTCAGCTGCACCACACGCAATAGCCAATCGGACGCAAGATCCGCGCCTAGGGCCCCGTGCAGCCAATAATCGTTCGTGTACGCTTATGTGACAGGCATCTCGGCGCTAATTTTGCCTCTGTATGACTACCTGTTCAGTGACTCAGGGCGGCTGCGTGGCAAAGGAACGCGTGCTTGGACAGAACTGTACCACGTTACAATCTCTCGCGAAGCCAACGGCCCCTGATGTCGGGGGAACGTTCAGACACCCATGGTATTTATAGGTGACGGTTCGGAAAGGGAAGCGTTAATATGTACGGGAACAGTTATTTTATCACTTCCAGGCCAGCGGAGAAGAATTACCGTCGTCTACAACAACCTAATAGGTATGTAATGCATCCATAAGCTTACCCGTTAAGAGGCCGTGGTACATAATTAAACGCTAAAAGCATTAATCCATAATTGTAGGTTGCTTGGAGCCAATTTGCGAAAACTAAACAATAGCAATCTTAGACAATAGTTTTAGCCAACGTTTTAAACAAAATTGTTTCCAGTGTTACGAACTTCAGAGGCACAATCTCTGACGCCGGGACCTCGTGCATTTAACTGCGGCGCAAGAGATCACGCGTAACGAATTAGGAATTTTGGATAAATATTTACTCATAAAGTTGGCAAATACCATTATCTAGGATTGTCATTGAGTATTTTATCCATATTGGCTTCGAAAAAAGCGTAGAAATCAACTGATGTTTTCAGGGTTTATTTATCTACCACGCACTCTTAAGGCCTCGCTCTTTAGTTTTGCAGTGTTTTCGAAAATATTTTTTAAAGCAAATTAATATATATATATATATATTCACATATCAAAAATTGATTCTGGGAGTTTTAACACTTATATATAATCGTTTGTATCTTAATTTTTCTGTTGCAATACACCAAACAGATTTTTAGATTTTTGCCCCTGAAATATCACAATAACAATTAAATATCTACTGGCTACTTATTGTGTTGTGAGCAGTCAGTAATAAGCGGCACCTACATACCAGCGTGTCAGTGAATGTAGTGTCAACTAGCGCACAACCTGTGTGGCGCCATATGGTCGCCACTCCAATTAATATGGTTAATAGCCACCAAATGTTAATCAATTGTCATAAATTCCAGATGTAATAACAAATATGTCATGCGACTTTTCATTCTTCTCGACATCATGTCAGAATGACGATGAAACAAGTTTCATAAAGATGTGTACAGGAATTTATAGAAAAAAAAAACACACTTTGACATTGTGGAAACGCGCAGGTGCATGGTTAGCATCTGGGCCTTCTCGCCTGCAGAACGAGAGGGAAGGAAAGTCAGCCTGCAGTATTTAAAATAAAAATGTTAAGTAGTTAAATAATTATTATATAAGGTATTTTAAGTATTGAGAAATATTTATAGTAATTGTCAAAGTGTAGCAGAAAGAAATGTAATAAATACGGTAATGGCAGGAAGCTGGCTCCTGATTGGCCCAACTGCAGAGCGAACAACAGAGATTATGGCACTAAACAGAAACAAGGCTAGGCTTTGTTACCGGTTTCGAGACAGACGTCGTCGGGCCGCGAGGAACAGCGATATGCCGCGGTCGGGCGTCGGTTCAGGCGTCCGGTTGGCTTTCAGAAAGACATCGTCTGTTATAGTTCGTTCGGAATAAAGTGAGCAGTAAAGATCTAACCTTTGAAAAGCAATCACCAGCTATTACTGCACTGAATTCTTCATCATCAATAGTTGCCTTACAACTTGTGTGGTTGGCAGCGATTTGCTGAAAGCTGTCCCGTGTATTTTCTATTTAAATACAACCATACAGAAATAAAATCAATTGTAATCGACGTATTTGTACTTTATATAATTAACAAACTTTCATTTATCTAACAATATAGGTTCCTACCGACAGTACAATTTACCTTACACGCGTAAACACACGTAACGTGTCCAGAGAGGTTCCACATTTCCCGTCGTTATCCAGTACGCGCGGAAAGACACGAATTGGCTGAAAAATATAAATTTAACAGGGTTTTTCTGAGTGCTTACTTTATCCAGTTGATGCGTCAGGGCGCCCTACGTATGTTATTTAGAATAATGCAAATCGTCGTAAGTTACGGTAGCAGACCGCTGACCACGCTGTTACAAAGTTTAGCCTGGGAAGGGGAAGATAAATAAGCCAGAGATGGAAGGTAACAAGAGTTTATTAGAATAGAGAACAAGGAAATACAGCAGTACAGAAATAGAGGCGAGTGGAAGGGTTAGGGTAAGGCGAGACAGGAGATAGGTAAAGGATCGCTCTCCTTCCCTAAACCAACAGGAACTCACCGCTCGTGCCGCCGTTGGAGCTAGTTCTCTAGTCAGAGGGTCGCACCCAGACTCGAACCCAGAGTCCCCAGGTGCGGTCGCCGCCCGAGCAGAAGACTCTCTCGTC
>PNEQ01049874.1:0-97887 GCA_003012365.1 Medauroidea extradentata
TTATGTTTACATTATACTTAACACAATATACATTACAACAGTATAATAAATACACTTAAATCTTACTACCTTAAAATAACATGCCAGGGTTTTACCGAGTTACTAAAATTACTAATATGTGCATAAATGTCTTAACGTCTCCAACATGGACTCTCATTTACATACTGTAATCTCCACGAGATATCGTGGTATGTTACAGTTGGCACAAAAAATGTTCGTGATATGCCATTATCTCTTCCGATACCTAAATAAGTTACATTACTAGTATCCAGTTCTTATTACCATAGTAAGAACCGTAATAATTTTAATACTGTAATTTATTTATTTAATTATTTATTTTTTGGCTCTTGGGAGTTTAGTACAAAAACAATATTTTCTTCAAAATTTAAAATACTTTATTAGCAACTTAAAATGTATTTGTATACTTATTTAATGTGCACTTTAATATTTAATTACATAGCATGCACCAATCTCCTTACGTAAATTACACAATTTGTTTTCGGCCTTGGAAGAACTCGTTGTTCGTATAATTTAATACTAAGTGAGTCGGGTATTTTCTAATTTATAAAATGTGGGACTATTGAGTCGTACGTGAGGAAATAGTCTACGTCTTATTATGTTGGTTTGGCTGCACTGTGCAGGTTTACTTATGTTCAGACATGTTTTAGGATTAATGTTTATATACTGATTGCCTATTGTTAGCAGAGTTGATGTAGAGAACAGGTGTTCTGTGGCGAATATTGCTCAAATGTTTTGTTTCATTTGGAATCTTTTTCACGATTGCACGAATCTGTTTAAATCATCAAAATAATTTTGCTACGAGTGTGGGGTAAAAGCAATTAAGAGTCAGAGGTTAAATTTCGCACCACTTGCAAAAAGTGTTATGAACGATTGTGTGTAAAGTTAACGATTTGAATGAAGACTGGTCCTCGTAATGTGCTGCAAATTCTGTGTTGGACTTAAAGTTGGACGGAAAGTTGTCACAATTGACATTTGCAATTCATATAACTTATGAGAATAATTTGACTGATGCAAAATAGGCCTACATAGTTAACATATCTCAATTCGTAATCTTCAGTGAGACGTATGCTAATATTGGCGGCTCGTGGGTTGTTGCCGGGCAGGGCTGAAGTTGTCGAGAACTGTACAAGGTTGTACACTGTGAAAAAACTTCCTAAATAGTAGGCATAATGGAAGTAATTGACCCATATACAGTACGTGGAATTTGGAATTTAACATTGTTCAGTTTTTAAAGAGATCAAATGTTGAGCATTGTTACTATTCAAGTCTGGTAATCGTTGATGTATGGACAATTTTACCATACCTGCTTCCTTCACTCCTACATATCAGTACGGAAAGTTTATTAACGACGCCGATTGTTTACGGTGTACGCAATTGACGATACTGTCTCTGAAACGATGGTCTGCAGTAATCATTTGATTGGCCATTGTGTTACACGGCGTGTAGACTTCTGACAATTTGCAGCCCTACCTTGCCACGAGCCGCTATTACTACATAGTCTCGGACCAAGATTTCCGGATTCCGTGACTTGTAGTTCTAATTCCGACTAGGACCGAGGATACTAGGATAGCGATTGTACGTTCCTAGCAAGTTGTTTATCGCATCCTGACCTTCTTACTCTACAAAATAATTCGAACTCAAGAATATCTTAACGGTCTTAATTGCTATTTGAAGTTGCCTAAAGAACTGGCTGACGTTTCCAGTTCCAGAAAGAAGATTCAAATGCAGTAGGTTCATTTACCCTAGTCCGCAAAACAGATTCCAAATGCTTTTTTTAAACAGAAAAACCTTTAGTTTTGTAACTATGTTTGTTTACCGTTGGAGATATAAAATGAAATCGTGATGGCGCACACCTCTGAACATACGAAAATAACGTTAGACAATATTCACTTTACAACTGAATATACTACATTATTATGTGAATGGAGAAGCAAGGCTAGGATGTCTCAGAACACCAAGATACAGTGGCCTGAACGTGAATTTCCATGCAAATGAAATGTGCTACATACCCAATTGGTGAATCTCGAATAAGTGTAATTATTTACCTTATACAACAAATTTATAAATATTTTGGGCAATCAATCAATAAACCTTCTGCTGCAATTGCGTATGTGAAATATAAGTTTCCCATTGTTAGTGATGCAAAACTGAAAGTCACAAGAAATTGCTAAATTATGGACATTTTTTAAACACTGTTAAAAGTACTGGAAAAATAGCTATAGTTAATAGTATGTGTTGCTGAATCTATAAAGCAGAAAATTATCAATATATGAGTGAACTGAAATCAGACCACGCTATGGGAAGCAGCATATCATTAAAATTGACTTCTTCGAGACAATCTTGGTGTTGCCAGCATTGAATGTGTGCCTCTATCAGCAGATTCCCGAGATGGTAAAGAAGGATCTCTGTAAAATGAACTCCCAGTATGCTGGTGGACTACTGCTGGACTCTGAAGATGGGCGTACGCAAATCATAATTGGTTGGAAATCATGTTTTTTTTTTCTAATTCAAGGCGGATGCTCTGTTGAAGAGAGTGTAATGCGTCACGAAATGCGAAGCTCGAACGGAGCCGACTCTTCGACGCTGCGCGCCTCGAAACAGAAACTGAGACGATGTTCTGATTAGCCTGGAGTGCGTATTTAAAGCCGGATCCTCCGAGGTCTGATTAAGCCCGTCGAGTTACGTCGTCCTCCGAAGTGAACTACTCAGAGGCTGACGAGAGAGGGTAGGGGGGCAGCCTCGCGAAAATCCGCGGAAGTTTGAGGACCACACAGAAGTCTTCCATTTAGCCGACAGGAGGTGCCACACGTCGGTTTCGAAGGGGTGGTAGGGGTTGTAAAATACGTTGTTCGGGAGCCATGATGTTTCGGGGAGGGGTGGTTGCGTTATTTCGGGGGGTGAGAACGTCGACTTTACGGAAGCGTCGTCGCAGAGTAAGGAAGGGTGGGCGGTGGGGTGTGATGTTTCCTCCACCCCCTTTTCGTGTCACTCAGCGAAGTTTCCGCCGTCACACGCCCCTGAAAGTTACTCGCGACGGGCACCTCTTCCCCCTCCTCCCCCCTCCCTCAGCCGCGCCGGAACCTGGCTGACGGTGATGGAAGACCCGTCAGGAGCTGACGTGGCTTCGACATTCATATCTCGGGCAGGGCGGCCAATGCCAGACCCCGCGACTAGCAGGACTGAGCGGTCACCCGTCGTGGCTCGACCACGCTGCGTCGCTACTGTCATCGCACCACGTGTGGGCGTGTGGACCTCAGTGCTGTCGTCGGTAACGTACTGTAACAAGTCACAGTGGCATTCGAACCACTTCAGAACGACCAGATTTTTTTTAAATATCTGAAACCACTAAACGTACCCATGTGACAGTAGTCTAGCCAGATATTTATATTTATTATTATCATTAATATTATTATTATTATTATTACTACTACTACTACTACTACTACTACTACTACTATTGCTACTAAGGTCCTAATTCAGCTCTTGGCTGCTTTACAGTCGGTACGTGTTTACAATAAATTTCATCTTACATGATAATGGTTAATAACATTACGTTATGTAAATACAATGAATGCTTAAAGACAGTTACTTGAAAGTTACAGTTGTATAAATTTTTCTCAGCCCTACATAAACTTGCAGATTATTTCTATTCTAACCATCTATATTTGGATTGAGATTGGTTCTGCAACAGAAAGGTGTTAAGCCCTTCCCTGAAAGCATGGAGCGAAACCTTTTTCAAGTGCCCCGGATGGTCATCCCAGACTTTAGCGGCATGTAGGCGAACGAGTGCTTGTAAATTGTTTCTTTTTTTAATCGAAGTAATTGTAAAGATTTTTTTGTTTCGTGTATTGTGGTTATGTATTGAGGCAAATTTACTTAGCTAATCGGATAAATATTTAGGTTCTTGTGTATACACCATTTTTTTTTTAGTTGTGTGGTAAAATGATACATTCTTCTATCCATATTCAGCCACTTTGTTTCTAAGAGTGCATTAATTGCGTGGTCTCGTCTTTTAAGATTGAAATAATACCTTAAGCATGCATTCTGGATTTCCTGTTAACGATTATTTTGCTCCTTGTTAATATTTACGAATAGTCCTGCACAATAGTTAAGATGGGAAAGAACTAGTGCATCGTACAGTTTGGATAATATGTCTGGAGTTAATATGTTTTTAAGTCTACATAGATACTTCAAACTGTAGTAAGTGGACTGAATTGAGGCTGATAAATGTTCATTCCACTGTAGAGATTTGTCAAATGTCATACCTAGGTTGTTACGCTGATTTTTTTCGGGTATGATTTTCTTTGTTTGCGACAATGTCTGTACGAAGTTCAATTTTTTTTTAGTGCGTTTTGTGAGCCTATGATCATATATGTGCATTTTTTGGGTTAAGTTTAAGACAGTTAACCTTACACCATTCAAACACGTTTTGTAAATCGCTATTAATCTTTGTAATTCAGTCGTTAATTTCTTCCACGCGACAGGATAGAATCAACTGGGTATCGTCGGCGTATTGGAAGCAGGTTACATGTTTGAAGCAAGATGCTAATCAACGAAAATAACAAAGGTCCGAGGATCGATCCCTGCGGTACTCCGTTCGTCACTTGTTTCCATTCTGAGCATATCTTACATTTACTATCATTAATTTCTACTTGTGTACGGTTTTCCAGGTAGCCTTTAAACCTGTGGTAATAATTATGCGACAAGCCTAAAGACATTAAATTGTGTAACAGAATCTTGTGGTCTAAAGTATCGAAGGCTCTGGAGAAATTTAAAAAATTACAAACGATACTTCCCCATCATCCTTGGCTTTGTAGATATAGTCAGTAATGTCTAATAGAGATGTGTACGTGCTATGGAGTGGCCAGAATCCAGATTGACTACTGTAGAGCAAACCGTTATCATTAACACGGGAGGACATTTGAGCATAAACGACATTGTCTAGAATCTTAGACATCACAGGTAAGATGGTTATAGGCCGTAGGACCTTAAAAGTGCGTGGTAGAAAAATAAACGCTGAAAATATAATTTGATTTCTACGCATTTCTTCGAAGCCAATATGGATAAAATACTCAATGACAATCCTAGATAATGGTATTTGCCAACTTTATGAGTAAATATTTGATAGATCATAAAAAAGTAGGTCAATGTAAACAAAATAATTATGTATCCTTCCACCACCATGCGTTTTCCACCTGACAATCAAAACATGTCAACAGTTAAGGGTGCCGCCTACCCGCGCGTGAGATGCTCAAAAGCGACGGAGCAGTAAGGTCCACATTGAAGCGCGCATCAAATGCCGCGTCGCCTTAATGAGCCAAGCGCTGAACTAGCGTGCAAGCTTCCCGCCGAACGGTTTTTACTACGGGACACTAAGCGGTGACCATATAGTTTTATTGATAGGAAGTCTGCAACTAAGTTCAGTGCAGGTAGCAATATGAGTTTCACTTACATCCAGTTAGTACATTTTAAAGTACGGAAGCCATGATGGAGGGCTTAGAATCAGCGTTTTTAATGAGCGTGGCGTCTCAACAATGAGGTTCCGACCTTGTCTGAAGTTTGTTTTCTTTTCGTACGTTGGCACAATGGGCACACGTGGAATAGTTGCGTAGAAAAAACCTGCACACGAATACACTGCAACGCATTTGAAGCGTGGGGTAGGCGGTCGCCTTAAGGTATATTACGATTGCAATAAAATCCAAAATATGTTGTGATTATCTATTGGTTATATTTTATATCTTAGACAAGTAATTTATTTTCAATACTGGCTGCACATTAATCTTACTAGGATTAGATGAGCAATGTTAATTATTTCATATTACATTCATAAATAGCCCACTCTAGTGATGTTAAGTTATTATAATACTTCAAGATGCATAATTATTTATCGTATATTTTCCTAGGTATGATCAAAATTGTTGTAGCAGTTCAGGGCATTACAAAAAATAAACAAACATGTTTGGGTAACTTATAAAGGCTAGTATTTGTATTTGTAACTTCTGTTTTTTTTTATTTCTACTTGACACCTAAAAAGTTTAAATATAAATAATAGTAGCTTACTTGGTTACAACAAACTGAAGTTACAGAAGCATATGACAGTGCAAGCAAACACATTCAAATTAAAATAAATTTTATACATACAAGCATTATTACAATTATAGTATATTTTAAGTTTCAAGTAGCCTAGTAGACTATCCAAAAAACTTTCCTTTTGTGGTAGGGCCTACCTTCGTAATTTAAACAAATTTATCATATGAAAACTGGTAAACATATTTCTTGTAGTATAGGCCTACATAGCAAAAATGTTTCCTCTCACAACTAAAATGGAAATAATATATCAACATAAAGCGTAAGTAATAAACATGGGTAGGTCTGATTGCCCATATCAGCTTAAAATCCAACCTGGTAATACATACACATCATTAAACAATTTAATACGCGGGAAATATACAGGCCGAAGTCATCTTTCCTTTTCTTTTGGTAATACGTAGGCCTACATTTTTGCAGCTGACAGGCACAAAATTTCATGTGGACTTCATATTAAACGGTACCATTTACTTGCTAGAAAAGTAATTAAACATTAACTTTTACGTACAAAAATAAATTGAATCGGCGACTTGAAAAAAACATGTTTCTACATAGGCCTACAACAAGAATCGTGAGTGTTAACCCATCAAATTCTTTTAAAATAAATGGTAGCAATTTTTTATTTACCGCAATGCATGTCTTTGAATTGATGATTTGCTTCTTTCTTTGTGACTTTTTGCTAGAAATACCAAGCTTCCGGGCTGCAGTTATCAAGGCTGCAGGTTTTTCAAATTCCCGTCTTCCAAAACATGTAGGCCTAATCCTGTTGTCTTGTCAATTACTGTCTGGGTTTTTTAACCCCCACATTGCAATATATTAAATATACTCACAGAATATTAATGTTAACACATAAGAATCTCAAACACACACGAACGCGGTCACTTTTCACACTCCCAAATGCCCGTCCTTTGTTTTGGTTACAGTCGACTGATGATGGTGCGGTTGTTTGTAAAATAGTTATAGAAATTACGCGATTTTAACTGGACAAAATAGTTAAGTAACTGATGCTGGATACGGTACCGTGTTATTATATTACCATTACTCCAAAATGCATACTTATTTTTCACGAATAATACACACTATTTTCTACGACCACGATGGAAGTTAACTGATTTGTTATTCAGGGCTGCCACTACTGCTTCATCAGGCCATACGATCACATCCTGTTGTTTTTAATGGCATGTTATTCCGGCACGTGTTAGAAATATTGGCAGCACCAGCTGTCAAAACACGGAATTCTTAAATGGTATGGACTTTATGAAATTGGAGGCAGTGATTAATTATGCAAATCATCACTGGAATCACGTATGGGGTACACAGTTTGATAATGTAGACATCAATGTCGTTTACTTCTATGGCTGAAGTATTTGTAGTATTTATATATTCATAAACGTCAGACTCGTGGGCTTTGCTCCAATTAAATTCCGTAGAGATATTCTCATCATTAACACCCCTTTGTTGCTGGGGGACGGCGCACATTTTGTTGTGTTGCTAGACGAAATAAAATAGTCGTTTATTTCATTAGGTATTTTTAAGGTACCTGGGATGTTCCTATTAACTGTCTCTATAACATTAAAGTATCTTAAATATTTCCATAGTTTTTTACTATCTCGGTGGTGTGTGTTCGGAAGAAAATCAGCCCCCAAGGAAATGGTTTAAATTCAGAAAATTAACTACGTAACTTAATTATTATGTCCCCGGTCTTACTAACAGCATCTAGGAGTGTTTGTACTTTAGGTAAATAAACGTTAAAAGCAATATTATAATCCTACATGTTTTTTAAAGCCAATTTGTAAAAACTACAAAACATCTTCCTAGATAATTACTTCAGCCAAAACTATTAGCAAAAATTTACACGTAATAATACATTTGTTAGAGCGTGATCTGCTGCACCACAATTAAATGTATGAGATTTCGGCGTCAGTAATTGCTCTTCAGAAATGTGTTATACGAAACAGAACTAACATAGACTACATTAGTTTGTGACGATAGAAAATTTCACTACATAATTTATGTTCTAACAAAGAAATAAAACTGAAGCAAGGAATTTTGATGAAAAATACATAAATCCATAATGGAAACATTACTTCCTTTTTAAGGAAAAATGTAATGTAAGAGAATACTGACAGCTTATAGCCTGCTTGTAGAGTAATACTCCATTACAGAGTCTGCATTTTTCTACTTAATTTTATTGGCTTAGTGGTATCCAGATTATGTCAACAAAGCAAAGAGCCAGTTGTATTAAGTGCTACAAACGGACAGGTGTGCCATAACCGTCTTCAGAGTGACAACCCTGCCAACACTAAATAAAATTGTAACATTTAAAATATTGCTATTACACTTTTACAAATCCTAGTTCAAAGATTTTGCTTTGTAATATCGTTCGTTTATGAAGCTACAAATGTAAAGTTTGTAATACAGCAAACGAATTCCTACACTGCAAAGAAATTTTGGAAATATTATAAGAAATTCCTTTGTGGTGTTACAAACTTTTGTAAATGTGTACAAAAACTTCCCTTGCAAAAAAGATTTTTCATGAAATTAAAAGGCTTTTATTTAAAAAAATAAGAAAAACTTGTAGTCTACAAAAATAATAAGTTAGCTTAGATTACATAGTTTTATAACAATTATATCTTCTGGAAAGCAATTACCTAGATCAAAATGAATTTTCATGTTAGTTGCATGCTTCAAAATTAAAAAAAGTTACTATACGTTTAATGTATACCAATTTAAAAAGTACCAAATACCACGTAAGCGCTAGGATGCGGGTTTTAATTTGAGTTCTTCCAAGAAGGTTATATTTATTCGAAATAATTTTTGTTTAATCTATTTATTTAAAGGTACTTAAATTCGTTTAGTGTCATTATTTAAGTAAAATTAGCATTTAAAATTATGATTTTGGTCCTTTATAGCAAGCAAAAAAAAAAATTTATATCTGGTAATTTTACACACATTACGTTGTATTTTTTACACGAAGAATTATGTCTTTGGCAAATGGATTTCCAAGGATTTTCATTGTGAAAATACAAAAAAAATTTACTATGAAGAATTGTTATAATAGTGCTTACAGCTATCCTACGACACTACAGCTTTCTCTTAATCGTATGTTCGTAAGGCGAATCGCAATCCATTGCCGCAGGAGTGTTCAAAGTGGTATTAAAATGAACCTTGTTGGCATAATTACATCTAAGGCCTCGGCCTATTACTCCATATGACTATGATTGTGGCGAATCTAGAACCCGAATTTGTCAGATATCTGGTTATTAGAGGTAATGCCATACAAGCTGAAAAGTTACCAGTAAAAAACATCCTATAAATTCACTGACGTTGGCCTATTTCATCCATGTACAGAATGGGGAACTTTCCTTACATCAGCTAGAAAAGTTGAGCACTGGAACTATACGAGTCTGGTAACATCAGCGTAAACTTGGCTGTATCCTCAAAATGTACAGGATGGGTAGTACTGTACTGATGTATGAGAATCACTCTACCCATATATAACACTCGTTTACACGGATGTGGTAAATCTGCACACTAAAACAATGCTAACTTCAAAATTACTTTGCGGCAAACAGAAATCATAATGTTTTTAGTAGTGACAGCAAAATGTTATTGCTCCAGGTATAAAATATAGGCTGCTTGACAGGGTTAACACTAACGAAATAATTTTGTTTGGTTTTCTGTTGTGTATATTGTGTGTACGTTATCTATGGAGCAATTGTGATATTGTTGTGTGACAATTCTGTGAATGATGTAGTAAAATACTAGCAGTTCTTACGAGTTGAACGAGTGAATAGGGTAGCTATGCAGAAGACAATGGAGTATGTACAGTTACTACATTAATTAGACCCACAAATTATATCAACATTTGCCTCAAAACATTTTTTCCTAAGCAAATAACTGATTACGATGTTGGGCCATATTCGGTGCAAATGTAAAAGAACGACGGTATAGTAGCTTTGAGAAAGAAATGAATCCAGCTGGCAGTCAGGTGTATTCGGTGGCTGTATCAACACGAGAGGAACAAGTTTTGAGAGTAGCTGTTGCGACAGGCGATACACGCGGTGTTTGTTTTGGCATCGTGACGGTTGTCAGTCTTCGCTCAGCCGAGACAACCTCCTCCCCCCCTCCTTTATTAACTTACAATGTTCGTCGGTGTGACAAGCTGGAAGTCTCTCTATCAGAGATACGCGTTGACACACGCGCGCTTACCAGACGTAGGAAGTGTCTCTCTACACTAGCGGCCATTTCCCTTCATAGTGTACATTCTCTCACCCAGTGGCGTAGCCAGAAATTTCTAAAGAGGGGGGGGGGATACACAAGTTTGATGAACAACCCGCGGGGAGGGGGGGAGGTAATTTACCAAAGTGCAAACATAAAATAAATAATCAAGAGTCAAAAAGCAGAAGGCAGAAGCAATACCTGTTTTAAAGCTCTCATATATATATATACATATATTGTAAATTGTATTATAAGATTATAAGGTAATGAACCCTTTATCCAACTAAATAAAAATATTTGAATGATTCTTTACTTTCTGGCCTCCTTATAAATTTTGGTTGTACAAATAAATAACAATATTTCTCTTGCTACAATTTAAACACTTTAGCTTAAATGAAAATCGTAAAATAAATTCGATAATCGATTTAATATAAAATACACAAATCAAAGATAACATGTTGGTTGGGTTATGTTAGCGATGAAGAGTTAAGTAAATACTTTTCACAAGTTACATATTTGACTGCAGCAATAAAAACATAACATAATGCACTAAAAATACTACACGACATTTATTGCCTACAACTGCTGTAAATGAATATCCAAAATTTGCCTGTGAATATTTACCAACAAATTTCGTTTCAGTTTATGTTACTAAGTAAAGTTCAAACATTTTACACCCTAAAATTTAGACATTTTACAAGAATTACAAGGCATATTTAAGGAATTTTACAAAGCAAATTTGAGACGTCTCTTCTTCTGACTGAGATAATACAATACATCGTCAACAGTGATAGGAATATTACGATGTATGTACAACATCCCTAGCCCATTCAAGCGATCCTGACTCATTGTATTTCTTAGATATGACTTTAAAAACCGCAGAGTGGAAAATGATCTTTCATTAGACGCAGTACATACAGTAACCGATGTCACCATAATTCTAAGAAGTTTTTGTACCACAGGGAATAGTTCCACACTACACATAAGAAGAGCTTCTAATGCATTTTTTGGTGGTTTTCCCATTGCTTCTACTCGTCTGTAACAGAGTTCACACTCTCCTAAAGCTGCTAACTCACTGCAATTTAAGTCACTTTCATATTTAATAAAATATTTTTAATAAACAATAATTAAAATTCGTATATTCTTAATAAACTTTTGTAAAGTAACCGATGAACTCGTCATACCCCGGGCAATGATGATGAGAGGGTTTTACGGCCTTTTAACACCTAAGGTCTTGAAAGCCGATTCACCAGGGGCAAGGGGGGGGGGGAGGTCACAACCCCTGTCTCCCCCCCCCCTTGGCTTCGCCACTGCTCTCACCTTCTCTCTCTCTTTCACTGTGGGTGCCTTGAACAAGAGAAGGAAAGCGTACAATGTTCGGTAAACTAAATAAACTTATCCCTAGGGTCACGACTTTGTCGCGGAAAGATTTTTGCCCCACTTTGTTTCAGTGTCTTACTTGCTCAACTGCATGATTATTGGCAGCGTGTTTTTGTGCTGAGTTATTATTCATTAGACTGTGCCAATCAGTACACGGATAACTGTGACACAACACGTCTGTGATTTGCGCGTTTAACCTCCACGCGCTGGGTGTTACGGCATCCAATCCCTGACCACGTAGCGGAGCTGCAGGTGCGCACGTAAGGCACTGAAACAAAGTGATGCAAATATCTTCCCGTGAAAACTACCGGGCCCTACACATAACACATTGAAACCAAACGTTGCAAAAATCTTTTCGCCTTGAAACCGTGGCTCTACCCCGGTTCACATCCCACTGGCACATATTTATAAATCTAGAAACTTCACGAGTTCGTACAAGTACACGCTCGACTCCAAGCTCATATTGTTTTCGTGATAGCTAAGGACCCGTAGTTTTTGGGAAAGGACTTTTGCACCAACTTGTTGTTTCAATGTTAGTAGACAAATGGTCTGGGCTTGAGTAAGAATAGGATGGTTGATTCTAACATGCAGATCATTGAATTCGTAAAAATTTTCTGTTCCTCAATATATAGCGATAATGTTTTGGGCCAACATAACCTGAAAACGCTGTAGTTTTTTGCGACATATATGTTTGGGTGATGTACATCTTACACAACATAACTGTCTGCGGGCCAACAGCAGGCATCAAATATTACAATAGTGGGATTCTTATTGACTCAGTCAAATAGGGCAACAGCTCTACATACAAGAGAAAGCCAGTAGTAATAATCTAATAAGCTGAACGTGTGTTGAAATCCAGCAAACAGTCAAGTTTTCCCGCGATAAACCACCATTTCCGTATAGGACATACCCAATATTATTATCTTCGTTGGCAGACGAAGTTCAAAATGGTTGGATCTCGACATACCGTTGAAGGACTCCTCCCGTGTAGGGAGGAAGTTAGGGGGTAAAATATTTCGCGGCCGTGCCAAAAACTCAGCGTCGACGGCCGAAGCGCGCATAAACACTCGTCTGTCAGCTGCGCTATCAGCGATGTCTCCAAGCGGGCGGACTAGGCGTGCTAAGACGAGAGTCGTCGCCGACTGACATCACATCCCCCTCCCCCAACTTACCCCTCTCCCATCGCAAGCAACTCTCCCTTACAAGTATTTCTGACGAAGACAGACGAGGATCTCCGTGGCCTGTCCACAGCCAGCTGTACCAACATTTATTTAACTTGTTACTATTAAATGACGACATCACTCTAAACCATTTTTCATTACTTCCCCCCCCCCCCCAAATTATATTTTTATACGATTCTTGCAATGGGTGGGTGTAAGAAGAGGAGGCACCAAATATATAAACCCCTTGTTTTCCAGTGTTCATACCCAGTCTTCTGCAGATGCTCCTCGGAATGTGTGTGTGCCTCAAGACGGGTACAGTTTGCAGTCTCCGAAACGTCGCATTTTGTTTTCTTCTGTGACACACATAAACTGCAATGACTGGAGACATGAAACATTCGCGTTTTGTTATGGCCCCAAGCTAGAATTCCAGCAACTGTAAGTTCGTGCCACTTTCCCAATTTGCCCGTGACTTATTTGACACTTCCTGGAAGTCGCTTAGCCAATAGTACAGAAGCAACTAACTGCAGGCTCATATCACTGCGTCATCGAGCAGCCAGTGAGCAGATAATGTCTGCTTGAATACACACATGTTCTTGCAGGCTAGCCTACAGGTCAGTGAACCCGGGAATTTTTCAGGTCTCTAGCAATGACGTATGTCCAAATTAGTTATTGGTTTGTATTTCGGCATAAAAAGCCTGTGAACTTATACTGAAATTCTTATAATTTAGTCTCTGCAAGTAAATATCGTAAATTAAAATAAAGTGTTAAAGTATTCCAATATAGGCTACATGTGAACGAATAGAAAATTGTTTTATGATGTTTCCATGTTTATAAAATATTTGTCTAAATATATGTTGTGGCACTACAAATTATTGTAAAATTTACAAGTAATCGGCTAAACATTTACAAAAACAATTTTTAAACTTCCATATTATTTGTAGGGATAAATGTTTTTATAAATATGCAAAAATATTAGCATATTTTATTCCTTTTTTTTTTTACAAATTTTATATATAATAGTTGTTCATGGCAATGCAAAACTTATTTTAGAAACTAATTTTTGACAAAAATTATAAACTTTCAAACTCATACACTGTTGTTTGTAAATGTCGTTTGTGTATACTGACAGGTACCACGGTTTTTCGTAGAGAATTTTATTCGCAAACGAACTGGACAAAAATAACTCTACCTTCGTATTACCTTGATTATATGCAACAGTCACGGTCTTAGTAATTACGAAACGAGAAACAAAGCAAAATAGTCATGGCTGAAAGTCTTTAAATCAGGCCAGAACGTTATATGCGATCTTCACAAACTGTGATGTGCTAAAGTGTAAGTTATATGTTGTAGCATGCACTCAATTAGACATCTAAGAACTACTAAATTTGTAAAGTATAAGTGTAACTTTTACTGTAGATACCTCGTTTTGGACACAAGAGGTTCGGGATAAAGTGAGGACTAAAAATAACCCTACTAAATTTATATTTTCAGTCAATTCGTATCGTTTCGCGCGATACTGTTAACGACCAGAAATTTTGAAACTGTCTGGTTACGTCACTTGATGTTTGCGAGCGTTCAGACAAATGGCGCGGTCGGCAAGAACTTATATAGTTTCATTTCAAAAATGTATTAATTACATATGACCTTTGAAAGAACTGTGAAATGGGAGTGCATGACTGGATTTAGTTTCTTGAACGTACTCCATTGTGAAATAAATGACTGTCGAAGAAAACTAAATTATTAAATAAAATACAAATACGTCGATTTCATTTGATTTTATTTCACTACTGTTGTATTTCAACAGGAAAATACACGGAACGACATTCGACAATTTGCTGCCAGCCATACAAGGAGAAAGGTATCTAGTGTTATGGTTTGATAATGTGTAGTAACTTCTAGTGATTTGATTCAAACGTTAAATCTTTATTTCTAACTTTATCACAAACGACATATATTAAATTAACCGGTATCACATTACGGTAATTAATATAGTGTTATTTAAGCGATGGGATTAGATTAAAGTAGTTTGGGAACAATTTAATAATATTGAGTTAATATCAACTGTCTTGGAGTCAGGGGAGGGGGTTATCTGCCTTCACAAAAGGCTCGGGCCGGGCCAGGAAACCACTCCCCCCTTCCCCCTTAGAATTATTTTTCCAATCCTCTTCCCTTTCTGCCAGCAGCACCTCTGTAACGTGGAAGTGGGGTTTACTTTATTTTATTTATATTTAATTTAAGAAAGATGAAGGAAAATTTTAAATAATTTATAATATTTAGTAGCCGCAGTCATTATACTGTGCCGTATTCTCATTGGCTGGAAAGCGTTCCCGAGAGTTGGGGGGACCTGCCATGCTTGGTTTTTCAAGAGAGGGTGGGAAGGTGGAATACGTACCCTTCTACAGTTGGTTTTAAACACAGCACTGGAGAAGTTCCAATGAATTTGCGTCAACATTTGTACGTTATTTGCAAAATTTAGAAGACAATATTCCTTCCGACATTACCATAAGCGGGGGTGACATCGCTTAAGCAGTGGCCTTGAATAAAGAAATTAACTTGCAATAAATTGTCACGTGTCCAATTTACCGCAACCCCCCCCCCCCCAATAAAATCTTGCTACGGTAGTACTGTTCGTTTTTTCGGTGATAGTGCAGGTTCACAAAACAGAAAAATGTCACTCTTCTTGCTGCTTTAGGGATTCTGTGGACTTTATAACAAGGTATACGTAAACAGAGCATTACTTTCCCACAAGAGGGTACAGTTGCATGCCTCCAGGGGCATGTTTCATAAAACTACACATCAGCGAGTTACAAGAGAATTCACTTGTAACTTATGAAAAATTGATATTTTCTGTTTCATAAAGCTACAAGTCGAAACTGGTTGCTAAAAGTGCAGTTGTACAAGTCACAGGTATTTTTTACAAGTCAAATGGTGACTGTGTTACTCGAAAATATTTGTACGAACAAACACTTGTAAATATGGCAATATTTTATACAAGTCTTGCAACCTAGGTAAAAATACTTACATTTTTTAATGGATTATTGATTGAGTTTATACTTAATGCCGAGGAAGTTGTATTTATGTTATAATATGTTTTCAACTGTTTTTAAAGCCATTAAAGTTATATGAAACTTATTCTATTAACTGAAATTGATATGGAAGATAACATTTGTAATTTCAAGTTAAGAGAGAACAACGGGTATTCAAATAAATATTTACTTCATTTTCGTGCCTTGTACAAATATATTTTTGTTTTGAACACAATAATAATGTTAAATCAACACTTCATATTGTGTATAAACGATATTTTAAAAAAAAATAGTTAATTTTCTTCAGTTCCTAACCAACATGTTGTAATATATCCAAGAACCCTCTGAAGTGACTAATTTAGCAAGCTTGGCTTTTTTTTCACTAGCACAATAATGATAATTACACGAATCAATCACTTATAGTCACATATCGAGAGTCACTGCTTTACAAACACAGCACAAGTTTTATTTGATTTTGAGAAATGTTTAGAGGCATAGGTAGGATATTAGAATTTAGAACAATATAAACTGTGCTGAATTATCGGGTAGGCATTACTGTAATAGAAATAAAATCACACAAGACCTTATCTGCGAACATTTTGGAAAATTAACTATCATTTTATGTTACTAAATTATGAAATGACTATCAACTATTTTTCTTAGCAAAGCCAAGCTGGAACAAATAAATATCACTGACATATAACACAAAATGTAGTAAAATAAGAAAGAAAAATTACAACTGACTTGTACAAAAAACTTTATTTTACAAGTCGAAAGTTTTTCTTTCAGAAACACTTGCAAATGAGACTTGCAAAAATAGTACTTGTAACTTGTAACATGTAGCTTGTAGACTTGTAGTTTTATGAAACAGGCCCCTGATCATGTACTTGGACATACCGTGAAAGGTTTTCGAAAGATGAAAGTAATAGTCACATCTATAGAGTATTATAATGTATTAAAACAACATGTGGAAGTGTTGAAATGCGGTACTGACTGGACAGTGAAAGACTGCAAAACTGTTGCATACAGTCGGTAAGCTAACATTTCCCTTCAAAATATCAAAGCAGAAAGTAGCCACACAAAAGTGAGCCAAACATGAGTTTGTGTTACCGTTCACAACTTTATGACTAAGGAGGGACATTTCGTTCAGCGCTTGAAAGGGATCACAATTAGTGCGACTTATTCGAGTCTCAGAAATGTTACATCTTCAAAGGTGTCAACTGATAAAGCTAGAGATGTTAGGAAAATTTTGAAATACTTCGCAGTGCTAACTGATGAAGATGTCTTTTACAAATGCGTGCGCACGTCTGCTAGTCGCACTGAGAAGGACGGACTGAAGGAATAGTACTGTTGTAATTACCATGATTATGTTAAAATAGTGACGACAGTCCAGTTAGGTTGCAGTTACTATTTTGATCGTTCGAATAACAATCGGTTCTGTAGAAGGAGTACAGAGCATCTTTATATTACAGAACATACTGTTACTTCTACAGAACAGGTTGTTGAAGTAACTACGCAGATAGTACAGACAAAGTGCACTGTTGTCGCTATTTTAACAGAAGTATGGTACCTACAACAATACTTATCTTTCAGTGCGGAAACTCAGTTGTGTACCATGCAGATCAGTAGGTACGGTATAAGTTATCAGTTACAATTTTTGAAAAAAACAAAAGTGTTGTACTCTATTTTCTCACGTGTACGTGCAATGTACTGCACATTACATGTATTACATGCATCGTAATAACATTACTGTACTTTCCATCTTTTTTGTAGTTGGTGTGCATGTGAAAATTTGTTATCGCTCGTTTTAAATCGCCATATTTAATTGTATTATTTCTTGCTTTTTTTAATTCTGAGAATGTAAATATTAAATCGACGACTATACCACAAATTCAATTTACTTCACGCTATGGCAATTGAGCTAGCAATGTATAGTCTTTTCGCAATTGGTCGGGTAAAATATAAAAGAATTGCCACACATATTGCAGCGTAATTATAAGTAAACAGATAAATCTCAATGTTTGTACTGTAGCGAGAGGTAAACAGAATTTGCAGCAATATCTCATATTTAACATTTTATTATTAGACTTCCAAAAAAAAAAAAAAAGAAAAAAAAAACGAAAAATAACAATTATGTAATATGGCGGAAACACTATTTATTATGCTCTTGTGTTAACACCATAGGAATGACACGATTTCTTACTGCTTAATCTTACCCGTGTTCGTGTAGTGAATTGATTACATTATTATTTATAAAAGATTTATGAGGTAGCTAAGTGTGTATCCTTACATCGCAGTTTCTGAACATTATTGAAAACGAACTAAGCTAGTTTAGGGATACTGCTCTTCAATTGTTTTGAGTAGTACAAAAATTTGTTTTGACAAGCAGTTTACAATATTTTTTTTATAAAAGTACAAAATATTTTGTAAAACGTGATAGGCCTTCAAAGATTATTTTGATTCACAACGAACAATCTGCTCGTAAATATGCTATGTATCCCTCTATTTCCCTCAGGCATTTGGAAAATTTTGACCAATTCAATGACCTGCGACATTATCGTCGTAGTGCGTAAACTAACAAATATTGTGGCATTAGTTTACAAGCCTTTTCTTGAAAAAGTACTACATTTTTTTTACTGTGTACCCAACTTTATCCAACTCTTACACATTACGTTAATAGTAATTTCCCACAAATAAAATAGTTTTCCGGTTTCATACCTTTCGTACAAGCCGACGTCAAAATAGCGATATGACCATTTTCGCTATGCTTACTCAAAGTAAAAACTATTCAGACGGTATGAATGAAATAATCCATGATGGAAGTAAATGTAATAAAGCTACAGAATGAAACTTTTGTGATTTCTTGTAAGAATAGTTTGAATTAAAAAAATTTCTTGAATACATCTAAATTTTTGTATATATTTAAATACCTGTACTCCTTAAATAACATGTTTAACGTCAAATTACAAAGGTGTCATTCTGTTGCTTATTTTCACTCAAAATTGTTTCATTCCTATAGTTCGAATAGTTTTTACATTGGGTAAGTAGCAAAAATAGTCACATCACTACTCTGAAAATCGCTTTTATAAAATTACGGAACCAAAAAAATATTTTATTTGCGGGAAAATACTATTAACGTTATAGATGGGCAGTGTTTGGTACAGTTATAAAATTACGAATTCTCTTGTACAGAGCAGTCTTGCTGCATTGAAACAATTTGATGGGATATTCTTTTCGTCAAAAATCAGTGCATCTAATTAATGTAATCCCACTAAGTCTATATGACACATTCTATTAAAATTTCTGAAAAAATTTCGTCTTCGTGGCACATCTCCGTTAATTTATTCGATTTTGAAAACACAAGAATCTCTTCCCCCCCCCCCTCCTCCCGGCTTGTCCGATTATTTTTCTATATGCTGACATGCAATGATGGCGCAAGGGTTTTATTAGGCGCTTACGGAAACTACTTAGGGTCCACTCGATAGCGAGTAAATCGGTCAAAAACGTCATGCAATAAAGATCTACCGGCCCTCAAGATCTCAATACGTTTAACTCGGTCCCGTTGCCGGTTCCACTCTACCCTGCTCGGGAGCAGGGTAGATAGCATCTAGCAGACGATACAAAGGAAAGCGCGCGTAAAAAGTAAACAAACTGACTCACGCATGTGTACATAATAGAAAATAATGTTGTAAGGCGGTTTGAATGCATGTTCTCGGAAAATACGATGCCGGATCGTAGTATTTTGGTTGAACAAGAAGTCTGGAGCAGTTTATCAAGTAAAAATGTCGCCAGAGTACGAAATTCTGGTATGGAATAAATTGTTATTACTAGTACGCAATTTTAATGCTACATACGTATATCATACCAGTACAAAAGGTTATTCTGCACTGATTTAACCTGGTTTAAGATCCAGTCACGTGACCAACGATAGCCTACTTAGTAGGATTATACCTACTACGATTCCGTAAGCGCCTATTGTAAAACGTTTAGTCGCGTGGGACGAATTTATAAAGTAACCGGCATGCGACGCGACAGAAACTTCACCTCCTGCAACTGGTTGCACGTAGTTGTCTTGGTGTAAGGCTGTCTGTAGAGTCAATGACTTTATAGTCGTAACCAAAACAGACGCTGGACATTTTTCACTATGTGCGTTGTTTTTCCAACCGTACTTAAGTTTTCTCGCGGCAGGTGTTCCTATATAACTTAATGTTAAGGAATGTGTTTCGAATAAAAAAACTGGTACGGTTAAAGAACTCTGGATACTTGATATTTTGTTATTTTTATTTTTTAACTTGTTAGTTGATGTCCAGTACATAATTTTAGGCCAAGTACGTCAAAAATATAAGTATTGTATACTAGCTGTCCGATTGCGGCTTTGCTTGGAATAATTTGGAATTATTTAATATAAACAGTAACTCTGATTAAAATATTGGTTAAGTGCCGTACTCTGTTTTTATGTCATGTCTTTATAAAACCTTGCCGCACATACTTTCAAGTCTCGATCCTTCTTAATTAAATAGTTTATTATTAATTATGGTTAAAAAACAAAAAAAAAAAAAAACTGCTGATCTGTACGTTACCAAATTTCTCAGGATAACCCGCTGGGATAATGTGAAGATAGCCTGAAAAATTCATCAAAATCGCTCTAGCCGTTTTGGAGTGCGTAGGGAACATACATACATACACACACATTATATACATACATATACATATTTGTAACGACCCTTGGTTATATTGCAGAATCCTGCTGACACTCGAGCATTCAATTGCCCATTACATTGTTGCATCATAGACCAAGCAGTGACACGAGATTCTTTTCTTGCTTTACAGTAAGTTTGTTGTTCTGAGTTCCACAGTTTTGATATTATAATATGCCCTTAATGCTGCATTTCTTGTGTCCAAGCAATTTTGTTATGTATTAAATGACGCTCCTAAGTTAAACTTTAAATTGTAAACACGCGCATGAAAGCGAATACCCGTTTTGCGCATCAGAAAAAAAGGTTCGAAAACTTTTGTCCGTAACAATTAATTTTAAATGTATAATTATTTGCTAAAATTTTTAAATACAAAACTTTTTTACGCACTTGTTTACGCTACTAATTTTTAATATACAATAAATGACTTGCAAATATATTAAATGCATACGTTTCTAAGACTCATAATATTGACAATTAGTGCGTGATAATTTTTTTCCTAGATAATAATTTTTGTAAAAAAGTGCAAAAATATATTTGCTGTTTGAGTGGTACAAATAAAGTGATATTTTTTTTAGTATAGATTTTAAGTTTGGTCAGTCATATTGCAGTTATAATCTTAAATATGTTTTAGAGTGTAATATTTGTTTTTAAAAATAACCTTCTGAACTATAGGCCTAGGTAAAAAATAATTACACTGATTTTCTGTAACAATTGATGCCTTATAAGAATAAAACAACAGTTTGCAAACAAGTGTTCAATCAGAAATTTTTTAAAAATTTTCGTAACACTTTCTCAAGCATAGGCCTACTTTCCAGATAACGGTCTTCACTTCGAATAGGCTATGTTTTGACATGAACATTAACAACTGTAGGAAGCGAATAACGTAAACTACTACAGTGTTTATCAGACCGTTACTTGTTAAGACTTTCAATGTTGGTGTTAATGAAAACCATTGAGGTTTTTATACACAAAAAATAATAAAGTAAAATCGCACTTGTTTGGAAACGTATCAGCGGTTCCTTATACCTATGTGTGATTCCTAGCTTTCTTGTATATTTTACAATTTTCTGTAGACATAGTGTTACTAAAACAATTTTAAAACAAGTTCCCTAAAACGTTTTCGTATAAATCATGGAATCAATAGCTTTTGTCTGTTAAATTCAATATTGGCTTCACACAGTCTGCAGCAGCATTGTGAGAAGTTTCCTTGAATTATTAGCACGGCTAATAAAATTATCTGGCCAATCTCTTTCCAAAGAAAAGTTATGTTATATTTAGAAAATAGTACGTTGCAGTAAGTAGTACAGTCATTTTTTTACGAATGGTTGGTAGATGCACAAATATCTGGAAAGAAAATAAATTCTCAGCAGAATTTTTTTAGCAAAGGCCAATACACCAGCACAAGTAAAAAAGTCAGTTTTACAAAAAAATTATTGTAAAATTTTTAGGTAATATTTGGATGTAGGCCTATACAAATATTTCTGTGTATTTTTAACATCGTCGTACATTACAAATAAGTTTTATGTAACTTATTTACGATTACATTCTTGTACGATTTACAATAATTGTTTAAAGTGACAAAAATTGTCAACCAGTTCGCAATAATTATTTTGTAAGCGTATAAAATAATTTGTAAAACGTTACAGGCCTTCGAAGGTTCCTTTGCTTAACGTCGAACAATGTGTTCTTTAAAATGTAGCCTGTTCCACTAGTCCCCTCAAGTACTCGGAAAGAACTTCAATGACTGCGATATTATGTTTGTACTGCCTGGGTTGATACCTGTTTTGACATTAGTTGACTAGCTCTTTCTTGTAAAAGTATGAGTTTTTTTTTTTAGCTATGTAGGGCTGCCAACCCATTTCACATACAGCATATGTTAGACAGCCTTTCAACGAACACCACACACTCACTTTTATGTTATGCGCACAGGTTCACTTGCTTTGTCGCTGCGTTATTCTGACTTGAACTGCTTGAACGTTTTCCAGGAACAATGGGAACACGCAGATACATCAGGCAACTGTACGAGATGTCGGAGACCTTGTAGAAAAGGTTGAGTTTGAGTTTTGTGTTCGTGATAACGAGGAGTTTGCAGAGGAACACCCGATTTTCGCGAAGAAACGATTTTTGCTCCAACTTAATTCCTTGTCTCATGTTTAAATTTATAGATCTGCTTCATGGTATGTGATTGTATGGTTTTGACTCGCGCGCTTCTCGGCGCTGCACCTGCAACTCAGAGACATGTGGTGTCGCAGTAACGAGAGAGTATCACTAGAGATGATGGTTTATCGCGGGAAAATTTGACTGTTTGCTGGGTTCCAAGACACGTTCTGCTTATGAAAATATTACTGGCTTTTGCTTGTACGCGAAGCTATTACCCTATTTGACTATTCCAATAAGAATCCCGACATTGTAATATTTCATGCCTGTTATTGGTCTGCAGACAACTTCGTTGTGCCAGACGTATACCACCCAATCATACATGCCACAAGGAACTACAGTGTTTTAAAGGGTACGTTGGCATAAACAATTTTCGCGACACACCATCATCTCTAAGTATCACTCTATAACATAATTTGTAATCTAGCCACACGTTCGTATAGGAGCGATAAGATTGTAGGAATGGTTGATTTTTTCTCCAGCCATCCATGGTAGCAATCCTAAACTCATTTTGTAAAACAGTCAAATGTAAACTTAAGTTACCTGACTTGTATTGTAACTGAAGTGTTTGCATATTTACAAGGCGGAAGTATGGTAACTGCCCCATACTGGGTTTAGGTTTATAACTTCCTAAACATTTTATGAAGTTTTTTACAGTGTAGCGAGAGACACCTCTGCACGTGGACACGCTGCCAATAACCACGAATAATTGCTGAAGATGTGCAAGCAGGGTATTCAAACATGTTTGTGCTTAAATCTTTTCCCCTCAAATGATTTACATATACGGTGCGCGCTGATAACTATTATTTTCTGTATACTGCACATAGGCAATGTCAATAGAAGGTATTCCTAACATTAGCATTAAGTTAGCAACAGAATGAAATCATTGATTACTATATGACTTAGTATAATTTTTTTGTTGCTTATACTCTCGTGATTTATGTTTCGTATGCTACATGGATTCAAACCGTGCGACCACTTTTTTACATTGTTTTTTCTAATCTCTCAGGCAACGTAGCGGTGTTTCATAAAATCCAACACTTCCGCTGTTTACTCGCAAAATTTAAAGAAAGTGTACCAACGCCAATATGATTACATTGTTTGCCTTTGGTTAATTATATTTGAATTTACAAGATCTGGTATCGTACCCTTTTATGACACAAAGAGTGAGACACCTCAGTATTCGAATATAATTTATTTAAGTTATATATTTGGTTTTGCGTGCCCTCGAACAGAGCAAGGGCTGGTAGAGTACACGGAGACATATGTTAGGAATCGGCCAGGGCCGGTTTAAGGAACAATCTCAGCGTTCTCCGGGAGTGGTTTCGGAAAACCTGTACAACCGAAATCAGGATTGCCGGAGCATGGAATCGAACCAGAGTCCTCCCGAATTCGAGGCGAGAGTTTTACCACTGTTATATTTAGTTGGGTCATAAAAGGGCTAATGTGGCTAATATTCTCGTCTTTTAACTTACATGCTAATCTAAGGCGTCAGACATTACACTATGCTTATAACACTGGAATGAAAATATTGATGGAGGTAGTAGGCCTATCAAACTTCTGTTAAAGTACGGACAACAGCACAATTTGATTGTCGATACTGTCTAGATTGTTCCTACAACAATAAGTTCTGTAGAAGTAACAATGTTTTCTGTACGAGAAAGATGCTGTTTGCGTCTTCCAAGTAACACATTGTAACTTCCACAGAACATATCTTTGTACGAACAAGTCAGACAGTGATCTTTGAAAGTATTGCGCAATGACTGTGCATGACTGGATTTGCTTTCTTGGACATACTCCATCGCTATACAGATGACTGTCAAAGAAAATTAAAGATAATAGAAGAACATAAAATAAGCAGAGTATGATTTAGTAAACAGGATACATACACAACATAAGGATTCCATAAATGGAATCGGTAAAAAATAACTAGAACATACAGATAAGAAATAAAAATTAAATATCTACAGAAAATATCCAAGACAATCCCCAAGGCAGACAACCCAATTTTTAAGTCTGCTTCGGCAAAGAGACTAATATATAAAATGTATGACCCACATAATAATAATAAAATACGACACATCAATTAGGCGAAACAAAACCAGTACAGTATATTTAGTTTTCTTTGACAGTCATCTATATCGCAATGGAGTAGTCTATGTCCAATAAACCAAATCCAGTCAATTCAGATAGTACCGACAACCTAAATTTGATTGTCGTCCCTACATATTTTACCAAAATTATGGGTAAATATAAAAACACTATTTCTTTCGGCGTACTGTCAGAATTTTATGGCGTAAGTTTTTCCAACCTTACGTTCCACAACGTATCAAATTTAGGGATGTTGTATGACTAATTACATTTTAACTTCTTTTATGACGTAGGTGTTTCCAGATTTTGTTGTAAATTCTTTGCTGTATAATTAAGTGGGCGCGAAATTTAGTTTTTTTCCTTTATTTACGTAGGCTTCAAATTATGAACGAAGTGTGTAAATTTCACGTGGTGATAACTTACAGGTAGGGCCCGGTAGTTCTCGCGAAAAGATTTGTACAAGCACTTTGTTTCAGTGCCTTAACGTGCGCATCTGCATCTTTGCTGTGTGGTCAGTGACTGGATGCGTAACGTAAAACGTCTGGAGGTTAAACCGGCAAATCACAGACGTGTTGTGTCATAGTTATCCA
This sequence comes from Medauroidea extradentata, assembly GCA_003012365.1. NCBI lineage: Eukaryota > Metazoa > Arthropoda > Insecta > Phasmatodea > Phasmatidae > Medauroidea > Medauroidea extradentata. Next base: position 25,434 of record PNEQ01049874.1, read on the forward strand.
TGTACCGATTGGCACAGTCAAATGAATAACAACTCTGCACAAAAACACTCCGCCAATAACCATGAAGTGTACACGTAAGACACTGAAACAAAGTGGGGCAAAAAAACTTTTTCGCGAAAACTACCGAGTCCTACTTATAGGACGTATGGGCCCTGAGGGGCATGATGGTGGTGAGGCCGAGGTGTATGGTACCCGGCTCTTACAAGCGTGTAAGAGGAAGTACGCTGCCTGGGAGTTCGTCGTACTTGGGAACAGTAGGGAGATTGTTAGACTCTCCTCGCTTAGTACACCGTCCCCCAGACAGGTGGAAAACTCCGGTAGATGCTGGGTGCAGAAGATGCGAGTCCTCAACTGTGCCCAGTCCAGCCTTCCCTTCACCCCTTCCATCGTCTCAAACAGCAATGGGGTGTGATGCGAGTATACAGCCTCTCGTTCTCAAGGCCATATCCACCAATTCGTGGTCAGGGCAGGGAACGTTGTGCTTGCACTACGGCTAACGAAGTGAGGACGAATACCAGGCAAGTGGTGCCCCACCCCCTTGACAACAAGGGAAGCAACCACTACGGGGCATTTTAGACCAGCTTCCAGAAGTTGGTATACGGAAGTCCCAACCTTCTGTGCAGCCTACGAACAGATTGCATGTCACCACTGAGGCACACAGTAGTGTGGTGCTGATCTCGAGTAATGTTGATCTGAAGAAGGGGTTTTGGCGCTCTGGAGGATGGACACCTGCTCGGGTGAAAACTCAGGTACATAGTGTTTCGCAGGTACTCAGGTGATCGGCGTGAAGCCCCAGCCAGCCGTATGCTGAGCTGAACGCGGGTTAGACTATGAGTGGCGGTGTTTCTGAACTCCTGCCTAGGAGGAGACTTACAGGGCGAGTCTTTGGGTGGCTGGTCTGGTCCGCCTATTAATAGAATTGGTTCATGAAGTGGTTTCGTAGAGGTTGGATAGCAGCAAGGTGGTTCCCCGCAGTAACTTGTGGGTGTTTCCGTTGCAGTGGGTTTTTACTACCTATCACTGTGATTGGAAGAAGCGTCATCTCCTTCTGCTAGTGGTATTCAACTACCCTGTCAGCATATTGCTTGGCTGCACGGCTATGGTGAGCCCTGGCCGTATGGGATTGACTGGAGAGGACTAACAACCCTCCCAGCATAAAAGACAGTAAGATGTCATCTGCTAAGCCTTCAGGATCAGGTACAGGAGGGCGATACTGCCATACGCCGACAACAGCATGCCGAACTCGCATGATAACATAAAATATAAGTTGAGAACATATTTTAAATTTTTTCGTAAAATGCGGTAATATAGTGGGGGTAATAATACCCTGTTAATCCACTTACAAATGCTGTTTCTTTAAATAAAATCATAAATGCCTTTGCATTCCAAAGGTTGTGAGTGATGTTGCTTGGTATGTGATATTTCATACTATATGTAACGAAATTTTACTTTGAGTAGAATTATTTGCTTTATTGTAAAATTAAAACATATTTTCGACATACTCTTCCGTAAGCTATCGCCGCGCATAATCAACACACATAGTCCTGCTTAAGTTACTGTTAATGTACACTACGACCCACGATAAGTGATATGACCATTTGAATGGTAGTTAAAAATATAAATATATTTTAAAGAGAATTTTTTAGTACGAAAGAGCCAGGTTGCGACCTTGAATATTTGTCGTCTACTTTAAATTTCTGAGATTATCAAAAAAATTAAAGTGATTACACCCCACCTCTCAATTTTTTATTCGCCATCATTCCAAAAAGAGAAAAGTATCATTTGTGGGAGCTGGAGAAAGGTACGGAGGCCTTTGCGTGTCTGGCTCGCTCACAATATCAAACTCGACCTCACCCCCCACCATCCCCCGGCAAACCCACACGAACCATTCCACTTTTTTTCCTCTTTCCCCCTCGTCGTGGCTGTTGCCAGGAGCAGAAGAGGAGAAGTGGTGAGAGTGAAAGAGAGAGGCAGGGGGCAAGAAAGAGAGAGAGAGGACTTTTGATTGACAGCTCGGCGCGGCCAATCACGAGCTCGGAATGCTGATGAGGTACACGTCAATCACGCGATGCTCTGCCGGTTGCTCCCCCCTCTCGTAACCACTGAGGACCCCCTAACCCCCCTCAAGTAGAAGCATCAAGCCGTCCCTCCCCCTTCGGTAGCGACGGTTTTCATCCCTCCTCCCACCCCTCTTCTAGCCATGACGGCGTGTCTCACGTACAACCCTGGACGCGTACTACGCCATTGAAACCGCCGCGGCCGAGGGACAGGGATTCAGCGCACGAACGCTGCCGTCCCCTGAGAGAAGGCGAGGCGAATACGGATGCGCGGGCGCCGTACCGCTGTCAAAGCACGGCTCCTGTTTTTTTATAAATCCGTCGTACTTGGCACGCGGAAAAGGTAGCATGCCGAAGCGACCGAGGGCTGAACTCGTATCAAAGTCTTCGTCAGTGGACATATGGCAACTCTCTTACCGATTCAAAGGAAATGGTTGGGCTTGGGAATTTGATATAATAAATACAAGGTTAGAAAATGCACATTTTACGAAATGATTCCCTAAAAAAATGTTAAGTTTTATATATATATATATATATATATATATATATATATATATATATACACACACACGTGTGTGTGTATGCGCACGCATGTTAATTTTTGGATGCCGCAAATATTATTGGAGAAATTCGCGACTGAATATTGCAGTTGTAAACCAACATACGTTAAAATAGCAAAAAATAACGAGAATAAATAATGAATTTCCTTGGAAAATTTTACAAGAACAAGAACTGCATTCTGTAAAAAAAAATTGGTTTCGAATACCTTCTACCTTCATTAGAAAATGGAGTTGGCCAAGCTATTTTTTTTCCATCGAATTCCTTGCCATTGCACTTTTTGGCTATCAATTAACACAGGTTGTAACACGAGGCCACCATTACAAATATATATATATAAATTTAATGTATGTATATATATATCCTTGTCGTAACACCATCAAATCAATCGTTTTCGATAAAATGGATAGTACGTAGGATAGGTGTAGCCTTGTTGGTTGGCATCACGGGGGGGGGGGGGGCAGGAGGTACGAGTGAGGTCTCTGGCACAATTATTGAAGGTTGGTGTTGTTGGTTGTTGATGTTGGCGACAATTGAAGGACAGGTTACCAAACGCAGAGTGGCAGAACTGCATGTTGGTGGTTGGAGTTGGTCTAGTAGTAGTTGGTGTATGTAACAACATTTCACCTGCCATTTGCGGAAGGTTGTGGTTGACGCTGTAGTTATGTTCAAATTATTAAACTTTTTAAGTACAACCAACAAACCAAATTGCAGTAAAAATACGGATAGGTAATTTTTATGCTAACATGAAAACATTATTAAGCTTCACTTTATTTCTTATTTCATCAAACACATAGCATAACACAGAAATTCCTGTCCGAAATGTATTGTCAACATAAATTATTTCAGCAACTTGTAACCTATTATTCCTGTTCATCAGTAGTAACCCCTAAACTATGTACTTAATTTAGTTCAATCTCATTTTATTGCGTATGCACAGTAAGTGAAAAAGTGCATCATGCATATGCATAAATAAAATGTAAAACAGCTACAGTTATACATATATGTAACTCGTGATTGCACGTTCGTGTTTTTAGAATTTCAAATTGTTGAAGACACTACCTTTTACAGCTCTAATAATAAAGATAATAATTAAGAATGAAAAATATCTTAAAATTTTTATATGAAACGAAGTTAATCGGATGCGGTGCAAAGTTACGCACAAGGGTGCAAAGTATGCAAAGTAACATCACTTTAATGCATATATACGTTTTTGTAAAGTGTCTGAAACATTTTTGTGCGTTTTGTAGTGCAAATACAGATATGTGAAACCCACATTCTTGGAGAAAAAAATATTTATAATGTTATAGAAGATGTAACAAGAGCCTATTTCACTCGCACGAAATAGCTGTACGTCTAAACTATGCTTAGGCAGATGCATTTATTTCAAATTGCAATATCTCTTTCGTTCTTTTCTTGCTGTTATAAGAAAGCAGTTTTTTTTGTAAAGCATTTTGCAGTCTGTTTCAAGCAAGTGGAAAACGTTAAAAATGCTGGCAATATATTTTATAAAGTTGGCTGCTGCAAGAAAGTAGACCTAAGACAGTTTTCACCAATGGTGGTGACATTGTTAATGTTGTCATGAAATTAGGAAAAAATAACAAGTAAGCTTATATCGTAGTTTTAACAATACGTTGCACTTTTACGTACGTCAGTTACTTTTATGTAGATGCAAAATTACTATAAAATTTAAATAAATAATTTGGAAATGTATCTTACTCGGCTAAGCTACTGTAAAGAAATTTTCCTGTTAGATTTTTTTTTGCATTGCGGTATTCAACGGCCTCGTGTGGAAAATTTAAAATAAATCTTACCTACAATTCAACAGTAGGCCTATGCATTGTTGGCCTGTAATTAAAATTAAAATAGTACATAAAATTGTAATAAATGCTGATGTCTTGCGAAAAAAAAAAAACTAACTGACGTACAATATACAATACAGTGAAAATTTGCACTAAAAACTGATTAATGAGCTTAATGTGGACATTTCTGTCATGAACTTTAAAATCTTAAATTTTCGACGTCTTGCATAAAAATATGTCTACTTTAACGTTAGGCCCTATAATGGGTTGACCAAAACTTGGCAACTTAGCGTGGGTACATATGTATAAACCGACCGTAATATTGGTTCCTATCTTGATAATATCGTATGATGCTTTGTTAGTATTAAGGTATTATAATTTGGCCTCAGTAATGATCGCTGAGTAATGTACTAAAATTCAAAACATGCTTGATATCATATGTAGGCATGCTTTCTTACTTATATTCTGCACTGTAAAATATATTTGTAAATTTACGACACCGATGTGTATGAGTGTTAAGAAAGTAGGTACGATAATATTGTTCCAATGGTAGCGTTCCATGTATATTTTAGGGAACAGTCATAGGCTATGTACAGTGATGTTATTGCTCTGTTTAAAAGCTGAAGCAGCTATTATGTGTATGAATTAAACACTTCCATTACAATTTAGGGAGTTTCATTACAGTGTGTGTTTCTTATTAGAAATAATATGCTGTGCTACTTGTGTACGAATTGAACTAATTTATTACTTTTTGGTCGCAAGAGTATTTTCTTGTTTATGGTAAACATAAATTACTTCACTTAAAATGTAGCTGATGGATGCCAATAACTGGTGTAAATACGCTGTAACATTTTTTGTACTGTTACAAAAAAAATCCTTGGCAACCCAGTTGCCGAGGAAATTCTTTGTAAAACTAAAATGATCGTCCTTGTAATAGAATACAAATTATATGTGTGTAAAATTTCAAGCTATAGCCTTGTGTATGTATTTGCAAAAACGAAAATAATAATTTTTAAGCACCCGTATTACTTTAATAATTGTACTAAACGTATTTATGTAATAACTTATTCATATTACATGAAATAATTTTAAAAAAAATATTTAAGGAAGCTTGCAGATTCGAACTCGCAGCCCGTGCCTATATTCTACGCATCTTACTCTTAGACCATTTTGATAACTGCATTCTATTAATTTTTTGTTTATATGCATGTACCTACATTTCAGTGATAACCCAATTTTTAAATGTTGAAGCATGCTACCCTCATTAAAATTAATTTTATTCTATTAAAGTTCTTTCTAAAGGATGTGATTTTTTTGTATCTATGTAACTTCCGGCGAACCTATAATTGTAGTAAACTACCAATATTTCCTAAGGCTTTTACAAAGAAAAACCTTGTAAATTTATAGGCAAGTAATTTAACAGTTTACAATTTACAAGAACATTTTAATGCGTAGGAAAATTTCTGTACATAAAGGAATTCATTTGTAGTATTACAAACTTTACTTTTGTATAACTCTATAAGCAAATGATTTTAGAAAGAAAATCTTTGTACTTTAACAGTGATTTGTAAATGTACAAAGAGAAACTTCGTAAATTCTACAAACTATTTAGAGTGTATTTAAGACGTTAAACGTACTTTAATAAATGACTATATAGAGTAAAAGTTTTAAATTCTTTCGTATTAATCCATAATCATTACAGCGTGTATGTATGAAGGTTTGTAACACTATTTTATAGTTTAAAGATATGAAGAATACAGTTTCTTTTTTCAACTACTTTACAAAGACGTTTCCAATGAGCAAAACATTTTACAAGAGAAGCCCTCGTACTCGTGTTAAAATACATAGGATATTATTGTACCGAGTACGACAAAATTTTTTAAGAGGCATGGAAAGGTACGATGTCGAGCGGACGACTGGAAACTCAATGAGATTTTTTTACCGAGTAGATATTTGATCAGTGGACGTGTATTTATACATCACTATGCGGTAGCATGCTTTATTTTCGAGGGAAAAAAATTAAAAACCGTTTTTAGAAAAATAAAGGTTTGAAACGACAAAATCTACGAAAATTAAAAACTGTAACATTTATAATTTTTAATGTGATAATATCTAAGCATGAATAGTAACCGAATCTAAAAAATACTCGAGTTTTGATTTGAAAATAATTTAACTATCACAAAATCTCAGCGCTAGAGGTTTACGGATGTTAAAATTATTTTCAAATGAAAAAGCAACTATTTTTGAAATTCGGTTATCATAGAGGCCTAGATATTATCATGTTACAAATTATAAAAATTACAGTTTTCCATTTTTGTAGATGTTGTTATACAATCCCTTGTTTTATAAAAATACAGTTCTTAATTTTTTACTGGAAAGTATAATATTCTACCACGTAGTGCTTTATAAATAAATGTCTGCTGATAAAAAATATCTACTCGGCCAAAAATTCTCACCTAATTTTGATGAGTAATTAAGATTTTATTGAAGATTGGTTATTCCAGTCGTCGGCTTTACATCGTACCTTTCCATACCCCTTAACTTGTAGGGGAGGAAAAACGCTTATGAAACACATCCAGTGGTAGCCGGCGGCTGCAGATTCTCAGAACTGTATGCACTTCAGTGTAGGCCAATTATATATACTACGAATCGTATAAATTCAGTAGGTTTTAACTGCTACCTATGGGCAATTACTATTACCTAACATAATATCTGACAATGCAAGACAAAATGTACGATACAAACGATGGAATGAACATCTCAAGGTCATTCCAGATCTAAGAATGTCATATTTACTGAATTTTTGCGAAACATAGTATAACATAAAATATACATACTTGCTAGTGAACTTTGTGTTACCACTCAGTAATAATATACAGCACCTGCATATCAACGTGTCATGGCTGTCGCATCAACTAGCACGCAACCCTGTACAGTTCTCGACAACAACAACAGCCGTACCTGGCAACAACAACCGGCTGTCACTAACGACTTTGTAGGCCTACAGCAAACCAATGTTTACGTGTGAAGACCAGCTGCAAAATAGAAACCCTATCCATCGGCCCTGCAAACAGTAAGACACAAATATAACATTATAATTTTTCCACACTTGAACGCTCTTATTATACGAAAGGTGATGGTGTACAGTCTTATATTCAGATTTAACAATTTATTATTGACGATATATGCTTCAAAACTAATTCGTAGCCCACAATGTACTAAATAAATGACCATTTTTGAAAAAAAAATATAATTAAAAGGAATTGCGAAGTGTATTTATACTTCGGTTATTGGAGTAAATAACTTGCCTTTAAACTGCTGCAAAGCGCCGTTAATGCATAGTGGCTTAATATTTCATCGCAATCAACATAATGTTGTTAGAGAATTGATTGCAATGTTTTTAAAATAATAGCTATTCCGTGTGAAATAATAGTAACAGTTGGGTGTTCTGTACAAAATATCTCGACAAGACTCCAGCTTATTCATACATTTATGGTTTGCGTATGTTTTTTTGGCACTGTTTACTATACATCTACTTTGGAGGAATTTACAGGCGCGAACTTTGCATAATTTTTTTCTATACTCAGTAGAAATGAAAAGAAAGTTATTTGGCCGTGAAAGGTGAATAACGTTATTTCAATTAATTTTGAAATGTTTATAGTCAACGGGTGATTTTATTATTACATAATATTTTTAGCGGAATGGACAGTAATGTTTTACAATTCTTGTACTTTCGGCTATATATTATCAATATCAAGTGCAAATGAAATTCAATTAAATCTCGGTAATGGTAACGGAGGTATCACAAAAATTATATCAGTAATAATATTTACTTAAGCTTATTAGTATTTAACAATTTTTTTGCAGAAAAACTCTTTATCTGTTAAAATTACCATCAATGTAATACAGCTCAATGCAAACGTCTAGTACCTTATAACCATTCACATCTCACAATGATAAAAGAATAGATTATCACTATGTTATTTTTTTTTATTTCTTTTTTTTTTGTTTAACCTAGGTTATAATTAGCTTCTTTACCTACACCTTAAAAAAACACGCTACAGTAGACGTTACAGTGGTACAGGGCATATTGTGCAATTTTTTAAGTTTGACTTACGACTATTTTATCCTCAATAATTTTTGTGAAAAAAACTTGTTATTTACCACTTAAATAACACCGTAAACATATACAAGTATTCCGTTAGTGTAAAAAAATGTGTAGTAATAGCCAATACCTTGAAAATGTATAATATTCATGTACTACAAAATTTATTCGAAGCCATTTTAAGAACAGCCATAGATGAAAGATACATAAAAAAATTAAAACCCTGAATTACAAATAAACCAAATTGTTGAACTTACAGGCGTATTATTATCGCGTTATTTATATTCGCTGTAGTTAAGCTAGATTTTCTTGCTATAGAGCAAGGATAAATTTTAGTATTTATACATCACGAAATATTAAATGTATTATTTCAATAACACTAAAATTATAAATGACCGTTAAATAAGATACCGCAGAAATTGTTTTTGTATATTGTATTACAGCCAACTCTGTAATAAAGATTTTCAAAATTCATTACGTTGATATTTTTACTTGCTACTGAAACGGACAGCCAATGGGAAAAAGAAGTGTTGTTTATTAAACCATTCACAGTGACAATGTGCTACGTCAGTAACAGAAACGTGTGTAAACTATCTCGACTTGTTTCGAAATGAACGGTGCTGTATTGTGTGGCCAATATTTTCACACCCAGAAATAAAGTATTAATTTAATTATGGTGTTTATCCACTAAGCAAATACAAACAAGTATTTTGAGATAGGTGTAACACAAAACACAACCGTGTCTGGGTCTGGTTAACGTTTTATATGTATTGTCAGAGAACTATTATATGTATGCCGACACTGTTTAAATATTCCTTAATTTACGGAGATTTTTTGGAAATATAATGCATTTTTATTGGGAAGAAGGATTGTCTTCCGAAATTCTATTTTATGTAAAAAAAACTTGCCATTAGTAAAGTTCACTGACACATCATCGTTATTTACAAAGATGGCAGTTCTCACAAATTGGTGTTTATTTTGAATAAATTAATTGGAACTATGCCCAGCTTATTGTGGTTTTCTTTATTCTATTAATAAGTCAAATTTTCCAAGTGTCAGTTGCGGTATAGTTCCACAACCAAATTTAAAGGATATTTGTAACAGGGCCTACTTATATAGAAAATATACCACCAGTAGATCCGTACGCCAAAGAAGTTGACATGTAGAAATAGACCAGCAGTGATTATATATATATATATATATATATATATATATATATATATATATATATATATATATATATATATATATATATATGTGTGTGTGTGTGTGTGTGTGTGTGTGTGTGTGTATGTGTGTCGGCGCCCGCAGTGCGTAAATGTCGGCGTTGAAGGTGAAGTTGAAACAACGAAGCGGGCATAAGAGAAAGTATGCAGCGCCTTAAGTGTGAGTTAATGCTAGCTTTTTTTATACGTCCGAAGCACGGAATCGGGGGAGGCGATAAGTCGAATATAACCCGACCGTCAAGTACCTTATCGCCTCTAGGCGCGAAGAACTAAATTAGTGTACAGTGTTTTCGTAGAAGCCGTTATTCAACGGGACTTCAAGCGATGACCCAGTTATTTTATTTGTGGAAAGTATGTGGTGAAGTCCAATGCAGGTTTCTGTGATTTGGTTTCCCGATTATGGTTGAAATTTTCTCAGCTACAGCAACGTGAGAAAGTGATTCTTAGCAGTTTTGAGGAGCTTGGAAATCATGTTTTCAATTAGCCCACGGCATTTTTTAAATCATAGGGACAGAGTTTGAAGTGTGTCTTCTTTTCGTAGATAAACGCAATGGAAACAGTGCTAACACACAAGCAAAAGTACTTTCCCTACCACACTACAGCAAGTCTCACACACCAGGTCGACTAACTCTTAGAAAACGCTCCCTTATCTGCGAACCAGCTATACACAGTAAAAATGTTAACTTTAACACGAAAAAGCTTGCAAACTAACTTCTTAACATTTATCTGTCTAGGCATTACAATAACAAAGTTGCAGGTCATTAAAGGTGTCTACATTTTCCAAATACCTGCGGGGAATAATTTGGATACATTTTTCTGAGCACAGTGTTTGATGTGAAACTAAATAACATTAAACAGCCTTGGCACATTTTATAAAATGTTTTGTAGTTTTAAAAAAATTCTTGGAAACTGGTTGCCAAAAATTTTTTTCTGTCACTTCAAACAAAAATTGTTGAAAAATGTACAAGACTGTATTTATAAATGTACAATCATATTTGTAAATATACAAACATGTTTGTAAGAACACAAATACATTCGTATGCTTACAAGCATTTTCTGTGAAGTTAACAATATTTTTGTAAACTTGCAAAAAGATTTTCGGAAACTGGTGTCCGAAGCTTTTTTGTAAAAGTACAAAAAGTTTTAACTCTATTCGAGCAAATGGATAACGCTGTTAAAGATTTGTTAATGGCTTCGCTAGTTCAGCTTTTAGACGTGGGCTGGTGAATAGAGAATATTAATGTTAAATAATTTTTTTAAAAAATCAGTTAGCTGTAAGGATAACTAATTTAAAGAAATTTCATGAGAAATTTCTCAAGAAATACTGCTACATTAAACGTTTTTCACCGTCAATGCACTAATTTATTTTAAGCAATACATTTTAAATATAACAGTTCAGTACATAGAAGTTTTCAATATTTCTCAATGTAACACTGACCGTTTTTGTTCGAAAGATAAGTCCATCTCACTAACGAAAGCACTTACGTGATTCTTTTGCTGGCATTGTTTTCTTGTGGCTTGCTGTGAACCGACGTTTGGTTTGCAGGATATTTAGCGATCCTAATGTTATTTCACATTCCATGACCTACTGAGTTAACAAACACATTGTTCTACAGAAGTAAAATATTTAATTTAATGTATAAAATTATATTTTCCAACTGTAAAAAAAGTTGTACTTGTTCGCGTGATCGACTATATGTACACCTATAAAATAATCGAGAATTTGTTTCATTTTCACGGAGTCCCTAAATTGAATCGCTTTGTTTTGAAAGGGCGTCAGCCACTATTTCGACGATTCACACATTATTTTTCCTCTTATCGCTAGATATAGGCATAATGTCACAGTAAAAAAAATTTTTGTATATTTTTACAAAAATGTTTTTTGGACACCAGTTTCCAAAAAAAAAAACGTGTTTTGTAGCACTGCAAATATACTTTATAAAATTTACAAAAACTTATACTTTTACAAATTCATCTGCACATTTACAAAAATTTATGTAATTCTACAAACAAAATTTGTATATTTACATCTAATATCTGCTTCATTTTACAAGTACGAAATGTTTTGTAAAATGTGACAGGTCTCCTAGGTTTATTTTTTTTTTCAAATAGAAAAATCTTATCACTAACATTTATTTTACTGATTCCCGAAAGTGTTTACGATATTTGTAACCATTTTGATAGATTTCCATCTTACTTTTATTACCTAATATTAGGTTACAAGATTTTCCTTGTAAATGTACAGTTTTTTTTTTTACTGTGTGTTCAGTGTAGCTGTGTACTGTTAGTTACAAAGACGCAAAATGTAGGATGTATTCTGAAATGACATCAGTCACAAATGTCTCCAATATGTTTTCTGAGACGGATGCTCTTTCAACACAAAACTATTCATTGAATGTTCACGGCTGTAAGTGCAGGACTCTAGTGTCTAAGAGAGTGACGTGTGTGTGTGTGTAATGTGAGCATGTGTGTGTGTGTCTGCAGAGAACGGACTGCCGAGAAGGCTGCGTACCGCCTACACCAACACGCAGCTGCTGGAGCTGGAGAAGGAGTTCCACTTCAACAAGTACCTGTGTCGGCCGCGGAGGATAGAGATCGCCGCATCGCTGGATCTCACCGAGAGGCAGGTCAGGCACTGCTACACTCCGTTGCATGTAACTTTTGTAACATTTGACAACTTCTTATCGGCAACGATTTTTACTGGCACAATGTAGGACAAAATTTGCAGTACAAATGCTAAAAGGGAGATCTCATGTTCATTTTAGAAATGAACTTGTCTTGCTTAATGACACATTACATAATACTAAAAAAATTTGTCCATTAAGTAGCTGTAAAATTTTACTACAGATATACGAAACACAGTGTACTCTTCAATGGTACAAACCTGACACCATCTCTCCAACTCACACTCCTTGCATGTCCTGCTCCTGTACACATCTCAGCTCAAGATCCTGTTGTGCATTGGAGGAAATGATTTGTAGTAGAACCAATCAAAGTTTATTTGGAGCAGCTGAATGATATACTTTTCTGTGACAAAACTATCGTAGACCAAATACTAAAATATTATAAAAATTAGTTTAAGATATATGTTGTAACTTTTCAAATTATCTAATTTACGCAAATTTAGTAGGATTTTGTGTGAGTTATATAAACTGTTACAGAACATTTCACACAAGTTTCTTATTAATATTTTATAATTGCTTGCAATGTCACTGAATAATTTTTTCGTAATTTATCGAAGTGAAAACTAACATGAAAATTGGTGGACCCCGAATACTTGCATTACGTTGAAATCTCTGTTACTGCTAGTAAGTAGTTATGTCATTTGTTAATTGAGGCATTTTAAATAATTTAGTTTTATCAATTTTAAAAATTATATTCTTCTTAAAGTGCCCGATTCAAAAATATTTTGACAATAAGAATAACTTTCAAGGTGAGTTTAGGGGCATCAAATATTTGTTTACTGGCACCAAAAATCTTGTGTCAGTAAAAAGGGATAGTATTACTAAATCTTTTTTTTTTTTTATTATTCTTTTCTCTTCCGATTTGTAGTGTTAAGTGAGTTAATTCCAAGATTACTACATTTATTATTACAGTTTCTGAGATGTTGCCAAGTGCAGTACTTATCTTAATATGTTTGACAAACAAAGCTATAGGCCTATATATCAATGAGATAAATAAACATATATTAAGGGAATAATAAATTAAAAACATTTATTAAAAAAATTTAATAGTGTGTACTTTTGCGATTTTTTTTACTTATTACTTTAAAATGTTTTAATGGATCATTGTAACATCAAATTTACTAACAATCGTTTTATTTTTAATTCTATTATAATTTTTTATGAACTATTACTCTAAAACAACCAATTCCAGACTCTCAATCTCATGGATTTCCGTTACGTAAAATTATTTTCCACTAATCTCTATACATAAAATTAAGTGCCTCACTCATTCATTCACTCATCAACGCACAGTTCAAACCGCTGAACCTAGAAACGTGAAATTTTCAACGTAACTTCGCCTCATGGCGTAGGCACCCATTAAGGAAGGATTTTTCTAAAATCGAAAATTAAAGCTGTGAAAAAGGGCAAAACTTTATTTCACGAAATTTTCAATAATTCTCTATAGGTGTATATTGTTAATAATTTTACTTCAAAACATGGTCTAAACAAATGCTTATTTCGTAATTTTTTTCGATTTTTCTGAATTCGGAAATTAAGGGGGTAAAAATCCGTTAAACGTGTTTTCAATAAATCCTATATTTCTCTCATAGATGTCATCTTTGCATCAAAATAGTGCTCAAATAAATGTCTAAAAAGTAGTTTTACGATTTTTCAAAATTCGTCCTTGAAAGCCGGTAAAAAAAATTAAAAGTGTTTTCAATTAATCATCCGTATCTCCTGAACCATTTGAGATATCGAGGTGGTTTTTGCTTTAAAATTAAGCATACGTAAATATGTACAAAGTAATTCAGGAATCTTCAATATTCGTCCTTGAATGCTGGTAAATTAAATAAAACGTTTTTCCTATTGATCGTCCGTATCTCCCAAACCATTTGAGATGTCGAGGTGGTTTTTGCTTTAAAATAAAGCTTACGTAAATATCTAAAAACAGAAGTCAGGATTTTTCGAAATTCAACAATTACGGGTGTGAAAAGTAGTAAAATGTTACACAACTCCCGAAAAGTGAATATTAACCACGGAGAAATAACTCAAAAGTTGTAATCGATATGTTTTTGCTCTACGAAAGACAGTCATTTACTATCATTGAGAAATAAAGATGAATTAAAAACAAAGAAGATCTGCAATTAAAGCACGCTCAGTGAACTATTTGTTATATTATTCAACAGCCAACTTCATATACATTTGCTTTCGAACATTTAAATTTTTCGTACGTAAATATATAAAAAAAATTTTTAGATATTTCGCAAATTAAAGATACATACAGAGAATGTAGTAACAGCATCAATTAATACGTAATTTAATGTTAGTTACTCTTTTATATAGTACAAGCGGGCGAAGTCGCAACGGGACGGCTAGTTAAAACATAAATATAAATATTTTTAATAGTCTTACATTAATTATATGTTTTTTAATCTTCTTTGGCAGCACTCAATCACTATCATTACATTCCTGTCACTCATCAAAAAATATAATACATTTCGTCCAACACACTCAGCTACATCACATTGTACCATGTGCAACAAATGTGTCATTCTATCCTCTTAGCTGTTAATGTTCTTGGCATATTCAGTCTAAATCCCTCGACATTAACATGAATCACAAATTCTTGCGGTCTGTAGTAATAGCAAGAATAGTTTATTACATTTACCTATTTTAATGAAATCAGATAGTTTCAATCAACGGTCTACTGAAAAATTTACATTCCTTGTACACTACCCATCCTGTTTTATTTTCAGCCGTTATTTTTTTAAAATTGTTTTTCTTATGTAAACTTTGTTTTATGTAACTTAAAATAATGAAATATTTCTGAAGGCAGTTACTTGATGTGTATTGTATGATGTAATATAGGCCTAAGTTGACATTTTTTGTTTAAGTAAACGTGAAATGCCCATTTCAATGTAAGTACAGTAAATTTGATCTTGCATTGTGATTGGTATTTTACAACGTACATAGCGAATGGCACCATATGCGTCATATTAAACTGAAGTTGTGGGAAACAGATTAAATAGTTCCACGTTGCTTTATTCCATATCGACACATTGTAAGCAGATAAAAATATTAAAATCGATCACGTTGCTAAGCTCATGTCGCCGAGCTATTATCAACATTATATTTAAATTATCTGAATGAATTCGTTAGGATGATAAAGAAATCTAGATTAAATTTCTCAAAGGATTCAGTCTCAGAAAAGTGCATTCTGAGATTCATATTTGCTCATTTTAATGGACATTTTGACATAACATTTCAGATACTAAGAATTAATAATGAAAATTTGCCAAGTTTTTTCAATGTGGTAATACAGTTTCCTTCAAGACCTTCCATGTAGATTATTTTGGGTATTAAAGAGTTATGTTTTTGAGCCACTGAAAAGTACGTAGTTATACACTGTCACATGAAATAATTCAATTTTTGACAGTTACGTGGGCATTTATTTTTAAAGAAGTTTCCATGTAAATCTGTTTTTGCTTCTGCCTCTTTTGGTTTGTACAAAAGAGCACTCGGCTGACAGTCCAATTGTGCAATATATAAGCCAATTTTAGGTAATATTTACTTGTTCCTCAACAGTTCTGAAGATAACCATGAGTGAACAGAGCTACAGGAAAATACAGTTCGCCAGTCAGCTTGCTTGTTTGTTCAGAAATCACCTTTGATAGAGGAACACGTTGCTTTTTGCACTGGAACAGCTGCAAAAAAAAAGACGCCAACACAACTGTCAAGAAATGGAATTATTTCATGAGACAGACTATTTTAAACAAAAATTTCAAACTTAAAGGGAGGAGGGGGGGGGGCTCCCTGGAAAATTTAATTGTTTTAATAATTGTTATATTTGTACGTGACTTTGTATGTTTTATAGGCACACTCTGTGAATATTTTTTCAGCAATGAAAATTTTCTAGCTTTCATAATTTTTGTGTAGTTACATATTAAAGCCAACATTTACACAAAACGGTTTTATACAAGAAACGAAAACCAACTGATGCACAGAAATGATAAAAATTCCCAAAGACGAACAGTGTCGCGGACTACGTCTAGACATAAATAATACACCGCATTGAATTTTTTTTTTGTATTTTAAAAAGATTACTGAATTTAAAAATAATGTCAACTACGTGCATTTTTTTTAGCAATACAAAATTTTCAATGCAATATTTTTACAAATGTCTAGTTGTAACTCGCAACACTGTTCTTCAGTGGGAATTATTTCGTTTCTGTAAGTCAATTGGTTTTTTGTTTCTTGTATAAAACAGTTTTATGAAAATTTTTGCTTTTACTAGCCACTTTACAAAACTATAAAAGCTAAAAATTTTCATTACTGTGAAAAATAGTTACAATATATGTCTAAAAAACAAATAACTTATCGCACAAACATAAAAATTATTAAAATAACGAAAATTTTGTGTGAACTGCCTTCTTAAACACCTTATTTGAAAGTTTGGCATGCAGATACATTGACTTGTGAAATAATATTCGAGCGAGCAGTTGGTAAGAGAGACTGGTGTATGGTGGTTGCAGGTGAAGGTGTGGTTCCAGAACAGGCGGATGAAGCACAAACGACAGACGCTTAGCAAGAGTGGTGACGAGGCGTCGGGAGGTGACGGCAAGGACTCCCCGACGTCAGGCAAGAGCAGCAGCAGCAAGGGGTCGGCCGAGAAGTCTCTGCTGCTGCTGCAGGACGATAACTCCAAGAGCTGCCAGAACTGCGAGCTGAGCGCGCCGATCCTGCCGGGAGGAGTCCAGGACGTCGGACCCAAGACTCGAAACCAGAACAACAATAACAACAACAATGCCGGTAGCTTCAGCAGCAACAGCAGCGGGGCGAGCAGCGTCGCGAGCAGCATAGGCAGTTCGTTCGACAAGCTGGCCAACGAGGAGGACTCGCGGTCGAACGAGATGGCCTCGCCGGGGCTGCCGAAGAAGATGACGCCCCTGCCGGCAGAGATCGTGGTGAAGGTGGAGGGCGGCAGGACGCCTCCTGCGTCCAAGGAGACTGTCGCCCCGCCGCACGTGATACCCGAGGTCCCGCCGGGCAGCCTCACGCCGTCCTCCACACCGGGTACTCCTCAAGCGAGCCCCTTGGGACCGTGCAACGCTGCTCCCGTGCCCGTCGCCAACCCCTTGGGCTACCCGCACCCAAGGCCGCGCAGCTCTCCCTCGTCGGCGCCAGCGTTGCCCGTCGTCACGGCGACTGCGACGGCGTCTGTGGTGCTGCAGCAGCCGCCGATGGGGCGCGGCGCGGCGGGTTGCTACCCGGGACCGCACGCCGAGTACCGGCCGCCCAGAGCTGACCTCCGGCGCCAGCAACCGCAGCAAGGATGCTACAGTCCGAGGGAGATGTTTCCGCAGCCGCAGCACCACCAGCAGCACCTCAGGATGGGCTACCACGCGCAAGAACCGGCCGCGTACCACCGGCAGACGCAGACCCACCCCCAGCCGCGCCCCAACGGGCTTCACGCGCCCGTCACCACCCCCAGGACGTCCAACGTCACGCAACAGCCGCAGCACAACCCCCGCGCCGCCTACAGCCACCAGCAGCAATACCACCCGCAGTTCTACGGCTCCCCGGGCACCGCCTACAATGGCTACCAGTCCGCGGAACACCCAGCGTACCAGCCGGGATACCATCAGTCGCGGGTGCCGAGCGGGCAAGCGCCCTACCACCACGGCGGTAGCGGCTACCCTGGGGACACACACGACGGCTACCACCACGCGTACCCAGGCTACCACGCGGCCGTATACCCGAGCACAAGCGGCGCCGAGGGTGTTCACCACCAGGGCATGGGGGACGGCTCGGGGTACTACCCCGCTGACGGCGTGCACCACCAGCCCCAGCAAGGGTGCTACGACTACGGGCCGGGGAAGCCGCACCCTTACTACGACCAGGCGCATGTGGTACACCAGGGTGGAGATGCGTCTAATATCCCCAGCAACTACGTGTCGTCGCCGGACCCTTTCCCGGCGGCGGGCAGCGGGACACCAACCACGGCGACGGCCATCGCCGCGGCCACGGCGGCCGTCATGACGCCGCCGGCGAGCGTGTCCGCCGAGGACGGCTATGGCGCGTACCAGCACTTCTACGGCGAGGCGCCGCACGCGGGGGCGGCAGCGACGATCCACCAGCCGGCGGCGGTGGGAGGCGGCCTGCACACGGGCTCCGGGGACAACAGCAACAGTTCGTCCGACTTCAACTTTCTCAGCAACCTGGCCAACGACTTCGCGCCCGAGTACTACCAGCTAAGCTGAGACCTGTTGCAGCTCTAAGCTGTGCGTGGGCACAGACACGTTTAGTGCGCGTCCCTCCAGGCAGGAACTGACCTACCCCTGCGAGACGTTGTCGTCCGCAACACTCACGTCACACTTATACAATGTGTTCGTCCCCGTACTCTAGAAGCCACCGACCATTTCAATTGCATAATATACCTACCGCGAAAATAAAATAACTTTGATATTTCAAGTGCTTCGCCTTCATTGTATCTCGTTTTCACGGAAAATTTAAATCCAATAGGAGAATAATTTTAATATTTTATTCTAAAACCACGTACGTCAGAATTCCACTTTTTACATTACAATAAACTAACTCCACAAAAAATTAAGCACCTATTTTTTAGCATTACCTGAAATTTCAGTAAGACTCGTCTCTGATATAGAATCGCTTAGGCCTACATGGTGTAGACTAAATATATTCGCCATGCCTTAGACAACGTGTAATTACGTACTATTACGGAGGGAAATTACGAAGCACGAATAAACTTTCACTTTCATTGCATACGGTGAGAAATTTCAGTGCGCGTCTAGAAGCTGGTTCTGTGGAAGATACACCAACCGAATAACGTGTTTTTAAAAAAGATCACGTACGCAAGAAAAGAACGACGAAAAGTTAAATGAAGTGTCATACTTAAGATTTTGTTTGTTAAGTGACGCAGTATAAACGAGAACTATAACAGCACAGAGAATTTCAATAATTCAGCACATGTCCATGTATTAGAGCTATAGTAACATGGCACAGATTTTCAGAGAAAGTCGCCAAAGAAAGGCTACTGTTATATTTTTATTTTCGAAATTTTCTAAGAATCTTACAATATTTATAATGACGTATTTAACACACTTTTTATTTTATTTAGCATTTTTAAACACGTTCGTAAGATATTATATTTCAGAATTATATTTTCAAACTTGAGATAGTTTCAAAAATTGCTTTGAAGACTAAACAAGAACATTAATAGTTCAGTATAATTTAAGAAAGTAATTTTCAGTGCAATAACATTTCATTACAAAATACGGTTTTCAAAACCATTAATCGAATTCAAAATAAAAGGTCGCTGAATATTGTGATAAATATATGGTATGAATCCTGTTCTGAAAATCTGTGCACAAAATTTTTCGAGAACTATGCTGCGATTATTAATAGTGTATAATCAATGCTAGAATACTACTGCAATCATTATTCACCTTAGGGCTATGTTGTTGTTGTTCCTTCTGAATTTTTGTTGTTTCATGTAAATAATTCTATATATTGATTCTTATTATTACATCGTAATACTTTAGAATTCTCTGTTTTTATTCATTCCTGCATCCTGAAATTCCTTGTCCTTGGAATTACCCTTAAAACATAAAAAATAAAATATAATTTCATAAACAATTGACAGATTATGTAACTATATAGTTAAAAACACTTTAAATATTTTTCATAAACTACGTTCAGAGTAATACAAAAAGTGAACCTAATTGTTAGAGCTATTAAATTATCGGCATTGACAACTAATAACTTTGTTGTTACTACAAAAATTTTAAAATATTCTTAAACTTTGGTGTGGCATCCCAAGATAAATTGGCATTGTATTTATCTAAATATTAGCTCAAATACTGAAAAGTTATTTCATCGTATTTTAAAAAATTGTAACGAATAGCCTATCATACATTTAGTTAAACAAAGCATTTGGCAGTGTCTTATGATATGAAACAGTCACGTATTTTGTTAATTTCGCATTAAAAGAAATATTTTCTGAAATAGTTAGACTTTAAGCGCTGACCAAATTCTCTTCAATATACTTCACTGACATCAATAGCATAAGTTTGAAGTAGATGGTTGATTAAAACATTTATAAATTTATCGGAGGATTCAGAGTCAATGATAAATTAATATTTAAAAAAATAAGATATTCCTCTTACATATTTTTCTCAGAACGGTAGAAAGTAAGCATATATGTGAGGGATATAATTTGAAGACGTTCTAGTATATTCTAGCCAATATGTAGCCTTAACATTGAAAATTGTCGTCCAAATATACGTATATTTATTTGTTTTCGAGAAAGTAAAGGAAGTATAAAAGCTAACAAATTAATTCAGTCCCTTAATATATTAAACGAAGGCTATTACAATTTATTTTGTTGACGTAATACTTTCGCATGAAAGTACTCAACTTTATTTATCTGGAAAATTGCAACCATACCGCTTACCCAATCAAAAGTTAGTATTATGTGTACGCCGTAGACCGAACACACTGTTCGAGATTGGTTTCACGAATTATCACGTGAAACCTCAGTTAGTATCAGCAGTACATATTATTTTTAATGTAATTTTTCTGATAATGCCAATAAAATTCCAAACAAAAAATACGTTTATTTCAGAAATTAATGTTTATATCTAAGTGATATACATAGACCTGGAAAATATTATCCAGTAATTATTGATTACTGTAGACTAGTTTGGTTACCTTTTGACGTGAATAATTAATTTATCACTTATCGTTTAGGTTTTCTCCAATATGATACACAATGGAACTACATGCATGCTCAAACAAATTTTCCTGTAGGCTAACCAAACAAGATGATCAATACAATTTGGTTTCAGCAGCAAAATACGTTACTGTCCCTGTGCAAACAATCCATTTGGTTTCACAAAACAAAATATAGTTGTTCTGGCAAAACCTTGTTCTAAGTGATCCGGCAAAACCGACGTCCACCTAACATCACTAAAATAAATCAGAATAAATATATAAAATGTATGTTTGTCAGCCACGCCCTGAATGTCTCAAGTGTTTCATAATGTGTTGGTCATGAAATAAAATTAACGACAGTTAAAAAATAGCAGAGACAAGGTTCCATTCAAACTAGAAGGCAATTTACCTTGTTCCACACTACTACTCTGCAATAGCCTAATGACTTGAGGTTTTTCGTTCGTTTTTTTTTTTTGCTCAAACGCTAATAATAACTAGCTCTTCCTGAGCTATTATGAATAAAATTGGCTACTAACGCACGTTTTTAAATGGCAAAGATACAATTTGTTAAAAAAATTTTACTGTTAAGCCATTGCGAATAATTAAATTCCTTCCAACTTCATCGTATTTGATAAAACAAATAACAATTTTGTAAAAACGGAGTCAAATTAGAGTTTACTCTGTTCCATAGTTTCATAAACAAGTCCTCAAATTCAGTTAGTTTTTTCTCTCACGCACTTTTTTCATGTCACTGTAGACAATTACACTGACAGAAAGGCTTTGTTATATTAATTAAATTTTGTTGAGCGGGAATAAATTATTTGCTTGCATAGGGTAAAAATCATTAAAATTTTTGCTGCCAAAAAATACTTAATTATTTTGTTTTGTTGCCGAACCTTTCAGATTAGGTTGCTACAAAAATATTTCCTTTCCTGTGTATAATGTTTCGGTCAAAATTTTGTTTTAATAAATGCGAGACAAGCCCAAAAATTCATGGTTAAGCCTTAACTGACATGGCTAGACTGAGCGTAATTAACAAAGACAAACTTTTAATGTAACCATCGTCTAATGCACAGAATTCAAGCCAAGTACATATGTTTAACTTTTAAACCTTTTTTTTTTTATTTCGTGTTCGATGCTACTGTTTATTGGGATTGTTTGTATCAGCACAAAACTCTATGAAATACGCATACAATTTCCGTTTTTAAGAAAATTGACAGCAAATCGTAAACAATTATCGAGTTCGTTGAAATATTTATTTTTAAATGTAACTAAATATAATGAAACAACTGAATATTTTTATCATATGTATGTATTGTCTCAGTTACACATCATATTTTGCTGTCCAAACAAAATATGCTTTATTGGTTTTTGTATTTTCTTCCGTAAACAAAATATTTCGTACGGTAAGAACGTTTTAATTTATCCCCAGACATGTAGAAAACTTCGGTGAGATTTTTGTTTTTCGTATTAGGCAAAATAATAGCTAAGTAAAAAATTTACTTGTCGCAAGAACAAATTGGTCTTTATCTATCGTTTAAACAATACTATATTGTGAATTATGTGTTATAAATCGCTGATAAAAGTCTTTGAAATGTCTGGTGAGTAGGGCCACGATTTTGTCGCGAAAAGATTTTTGCCCCACTTTGTTTCAGTGACTCACGTGCACATCGGCAGTTCTGTTTGAAGGTTATTGGCAGCGTGTCTTTGTTCAGACACGTTTCTCATTTGACTGCACCAATCAGAATAAGATTATTGTGAGTCTGTGCGTCTATAATTTGCCAAGGCAAGTGGGAATAAACTCATCCAATCACAGACGACGTAGCAGAGCTGCAGGTGTGCACATGACGCATCGAAACCAAATGTTGCAAAAATCTTTTCGCCATAAAATCGTGGCTCTACTGGTGAGTAATAATCATTTTTTTCTATACAGAATTAAAAGAAATTTAAGTACCAAATTTTACACGAATCTAATAGACTAAAATTATTTTAAAGCCATGCTTCTTCGATATAGGGTCAAGTGACAAACATTTTAAATTCTTCAATAAAGTATGCCAACTCTAAAATTTCAAAAGAGTAGTTTGATTTTATAAAAAATTTTAGTATATTTTAGTCATCATTAAAAATATAACGAAATTGTTTATCAAATTGTTAAGCTTACCTACTATTATAATGAAAGTTTAGATATAAATGAAGAACAGTTACGCTTTACACATACACACAAATAATTTAATAAATATTCATAGAAAAAAATTATACATATGTATATATATATATATATATATATATATAAACACACACATATGTATAAACACATACGCACACATGCGTGTATGTATGTATGCGCATGTGTGTTTGTTAGTGAACTTCTACAAGATACAGTATTTTCAATGGAAATTTTATGAACCAATAAAAACATTTAGTTACTCTGGATTACTATATACACACATATATGTTTAATTTTGACATTTTTGTGACTGCCAAATAAAGTATAGGGAAACACTAAATGTGAAACGTACGAACAGTACGAATTTGAACAAAGTCGAGTGAGAATGTAAGTATCAATTGCATTTCGAAATGCAAGTAGGGTGAATCAATGTAAGCACAGTCACTGAAAAATTAAAGTGGTAACCTAAGTTTTTGCTAAACAATTTTATATACGCTTACGCATGAATTAAAAAGATTTTTTAAAATTTTATATTGAAATTACGCTCATCTCAGAAGCTCTGCTTTGAAGAAGAAATTATTTTGTGGGTCCCAGAGCAGACAGGTTTTTTTTTCTCCCAGTGCGACGTCAGCTGTACAGTATACGTGACGTCAGCGTTGGAGGGTTTGCCTACCCCGCAGGAGGAAACCCAGCCACCCCTGCAGACACGACACCAGCCACACACATGCTCATTTACATAATGGCCTCGAACCATCGATCACCCGTCACAGGGAGGGGTCGGTGACTGACAGCAAACGAGGACTCGAACCCGGCACATCATAATTCCCACTACAAAAAAAATTGTGCTACTGCAAAATTTCAAAATTCCCTTGTTTCACGAGTATCTAGTTAAAAAATACACAGACATATATTTTAATACAATTTGTACTAATTATTTTAAAAGCTGTCGTTAAATATGGCAACAGTTACAGTTATTAATTTTATACGTATATGTTTAGTTAAAATATTACTTGTAAAGGATTTGTTATACAAAAAAGTAGATCATTATCTCGTAGGACGAGCACCAGTTTCAAAACTGAGGCTACCGAATTATTTTTGTACAGCTTACGTCAAGAAATTAATTCTTTAGTCGCTTCCAAAATTTAACAGCGTAATTTCTCCATCTATTCGGAATCAACGTAATTCTTATTGTACATTTATTTACAGTTTGACGTATTTGAATTGCGTCATAAATTGTTCCTTCTCTTTCCTATTAATACAGTTTGTTTGTGACTGTAAACACAAATCTCGCAAAATTTCGATTTAAATGACGCAGTCAAATGCCCATATCTTATAAAAATGTTGATGTAATGTCATAAAAATGTTTACATACGTTTTCCCATCGACTGTAAACAAGAATGTATGAAGTTATCCAAACCGTATCTATAATTTTAAAATAATTCGCCAAGTTAAACAGTGCAAAAATATTATAAAACGTGTCAGAAATATAGCTTTGAATGGAGAATACGAAAAACTATCTTATGTGTGCGCTCCAAGTCAGCTTAGCTTTATAAACTTTGACATATGCAGGATACGTTTGCAAGTATAATATAACTTAAAAATAAACGAATTAATTTAGGGTACTTCTAAGTAACCTACGGTTATTGTTGAGGCTGTTCCTTTCAAACTGTAACTACATCTACGATAAGAACACATACTTCGAAATATGCTGCCGTGTGTGAGAAAATATCAAACGGTTTTGAAAGAAACACAGTTAAAGTCATACTTTAGATTTTATACTATACTTCCCACAAACGAAATTACATGTACAGGACATTAATTCCCATAAGGAAATTAGTAATAGTAAAGCACTGCACATCAGTTGAATAGAACTGCAATGTGTAAATCATTGTAAAAAAACTGTACATATTACAAGGCATTTCTTTGCAGTTTTACAATTTTCTGTAAGTGTACGAAAATTACCTTACGAAATTATTTGTTTATAACGTTACGATGATTATCGTTGTTACAAATTACTTACGAAAAATTAGTTCTAACAAAATCATATATGATTGTTAGAAATTATATACGCAATTTACATCTTCTGGAATAAATTATTCTAGAATAAAGTGAATATTCATATTAACTACGTTCTTCAAGATCAAGAAATTTACGTCATTGAACTGTATATTGAATATATAAAAATAAAAAAAATAGGTGGTCTAGGGGTAAATTGCGCGCTATCTGCGAGCAAGTATGCCCGTTCGAGTAATGGTGTGCAAACAAATACTTTTTTCTCAAAATAATTACATGTAAATGTTGTTTGTTTCATATGTATTCAATACATAACTACAATGTAATGTTTAAAATAATTAAGTACTTAAATCATAAATTTTTATTATTTCAAGTATATACACTGAAAATAAGAGTATAGTTGCAGGTACCATACTTTTGTTAAAATAGGGACAACAAAACAGTTTGGTTGTTGGTACTACTCTGGACAGTTCCTTCCACAATCTGTTTTGTAGAAGAAACAAAGAGTCTTGTTGCATATACACAAAAGATGGTAACTTCTGCAGAAAAGATTGTTGAAGGAACTGTCCAGAGTGGTATCAACAACCAAACTGTTTTGTTGTCCCTATTTTAACAAAAGTATGGTACCTGCAACTATACTCTTTTTTCAGTGTATACAAGTCAATTATTTATAATTTTACCAGCATCAACGTTGTATTTTTTACAAGAACAACCTTCGCAGTTTTACAAGGATTTTTTTGGCAACTGAATTTCCAAGGATGTTCCTTATAGAAGTAATAATTCGTTAGAGTGTACTTCATTACATAATATGCCGGTTAGCAGTAGGCCTACACTTAGCGCTCCCTCGAAATTGTGGTTCTCACGCTCAAATACATAATATAAGGAGTTATTTTCTTGTTGTAGTGACGGTAGGTTCCTCCATCTTCTATTTCGGTTTCAATGTTCCTTTCTCGACTGTAAAAATGCCGAGAAAGAAATTCGGAATACGATCACTTTAACTAACGTAAGCTATGTCGACGAACGCTGTCAGATACATCGGGAAAAACAGTAATGCTAAAAAAATTAATAAATAATAACTCTCGGTATCAGTATTGAAAAACACACAAGCATGATTTCAAATGTATTCCCATTTACGTAATAGATAGAGGCACGAGTATTTCGCGTATTAATCTGGCAACAGCGTAGACTTCTAAGACCTATAGACACACTGGCCAAAGTCAAATATCAATTGGCTTCTAACCATAACACGTGTTACTACCAGGACTTGTTTCCTTATTTATCACTGGCTTGCAGTCGTCAAATATGTGTTGAAACAGGTTTCCTCTAATCACAGAAGGAATAGTGAAGTATACATTTCTGGCATTCAACCTGACCTAGAATCAATACGCGAAATAATCGTGCCTCTAGTAATAGATAAAGATACTGGGAAAAACTGTAGCAGTTTTGCCTGAAATAAAACGGGCGTGAATTGCCGTACCACCATTCATGCACTAGGCGAGGACTTCTTTCCACATTATTAAAGCTGGTTCGACGAAAGCTTGCATACTTGTTCAGTGCTTAGTGCGAAGCCACAGACTAAATAGTAATACAGACACGAAATGACGTGGCGGCTCGTTTGATGTTGGCGAACTTCGCCGCTTATTGGCTGCCCCAGACCGTTGATGCCAGCCCCGTGTATGTTTGGCTCCTGCATGTTACGGCAGGTTTCCTATTGGCCTGGCTGCCGATTATTACAGCAGCTGCCTTACGCTGATTGGCAGAAGGCGCCTCCGCCATGTTGCTGGCCAGGGAAGCCATTTTGCTGGCGTGTGTGTCTGAGTTCGCTGGCCTACCGGCTATTTCACTTCTGTATTCCTAAATATTCTGTGGCGAAGCTACGCCGATGTCGAATTTTCACCTTTGGCGCGTGAAAACAGCTTAGCAATAAGAGCCAGGGTCCCACGCTTGACGAGAAGCATATCGCCTCTATTCGCAGCGCGCCAAACTGGCGTGCAAGGTTTTCCTTGTAGTCGTTTTCCTACGGGACTTTAAGCGGTGGTCAAAACATTTTATTTTTTAATAGTATGGAGTAAAGACCAACGCAAACCTCTCGCATTGCACTTTACGAATTCAGGTAATATTTTCGGAATTACAGTAGTCTAAAAAAACAGTTTTTAGCTATTTTGAGAGGCCCGTAAATCATGTTTCTAGCAAGCGTGCCGAATTTTTGAAAACATAGAAGCATAGTTTTAAGTGTGTGTTCTTTTCGTAGATAAACATAATATGAATAAGTTATGCGGTTTCGCGTAAAAATGAATACGCGTGGCACGACGCTGCAACGCCGTCAATGCGCCAGTCGACGAGCTCTTAAATAGCACCATTTTGAACACTAACATCCAAATTTTTCCAGAGGAGCACTCCCGGACCCCTCTTCTTTGGCTTGGAGTTACCCTTGAAAGACCTATGTACCGGACGTAATTTTCTGCGTTTGTTGCACGGAGATAGACGAGCGATGTAGGGCCCGGTAGTTTTGGCGAAAATATTTGCCCCACTTTGTTTCAGTGTCTTGCGTGTACACCCTGCAGCTCAACTTCGTGATTATTGGCATAGTGTTTTTGTGCAGAGTCAATATTCATTTGACTGTGTCAATCAGCATACGGATAACTGTGACACAACACGTCTGTGATTTGCGGGTTTAACCTCCAGACGTTGATGTTACGGCATCCAATCACTGACCACATAGCAGAGATGCAGGTGCGCACGTAAGGCACTGAAACAAAGTGCTGCAAAAATCTTTTCGCGAAAACTTCCGGGCCCTGATGATAAGGTTCAGCTTCCATATTCGACGGTAACCGCTTCACTTGCATTCGCGGCGCATTAGACTGGCGTTCACTGTTTTCGTTTTACTCAACTTTCTATGGTAATTTAAATGACGACCCTACAATTTTATTTGTGGAAAGTGAGTCCAAAGCATGTTTCTACTGTTGTGTTTTTCGAATTCGGATGGTACTTTTGTAGTTACATCAGTCTAAAAGAAAAAATTGGTTTTAGCCATTTTGAGGGGCCCCAAAGTCATGTTTCTGCTAAGCGTTCTGCATTTTTAAGTTGCAGAAGCATAGCTTCAACTGTGTGATCAGGACGTGGAAGTGGTTTTTTTCCGTATTAATTAATTATTTCAAGGCAAGAAATTAATACGGTTTCGACTAAAAAGTCAGTTAACCGGAATTTCGTAAGTTACATAATTAGCTAAAACTATAGTATTTATTGCCTTGAAAAAAATCAGCCAACTTATATAAGACGATTTTAAACAAAACTTCCAGGCAGATGTTTAATATCTGCTCTCGTTCAGGAGCAAAAAATAATATCGCTAAAAATAAAGTAGAAAGTAGAGATCATGTCCTTATGGTCGATTCTCGTTCGCTCACCCCTTGACTCATAACTTCTAAGTCAAGCACTCACCCGGCGTCTGTCTTCACCTCGAGGTGCCGTCTTCTTGGAGTTATACGCCACAGATGCGAGCGTAAGGTAAGAACAACTCGCACCATTTGACCAGAAGCCTCGATGACCCTTGAACTGAACCAGCATGCTAGATTTCCGTCAAACCCTACTACACCAAGCTAGCATTGTGCAAGATTTCAATAGCGTAATGGGGCCGCGGTGGCTGAGAGGTCAGAGCTCTCGCCTCCAACTATCGATCGATTCCTGGCGGGGTCGGTCCCCGGATTTTCACATGCGGGAATCGTGCCGGACTATGCGGCTGGTCGGCGAGTTTTCTCGGGGATCTCCCGTTTCCCCCGTCCTTTCACTCCAGCGCTGCTCCATACTCACCTCATGTCACCTCCCAGCGCTGAAGACCACGATGTTAAACGCTGACCAAAATATTTCACTCACTCTCTGTCTCAATAGCCTAATCTCCAAGTATATAGTTAGCACAACTTAAAGGAACTAGTCTGCAGAAATTAATATTTTAACTATTTTATATCTTTTGTACCGGTCGGGTAGGAGAAATTCTACTAAACAAACACAAAATCTGAGTTTTTCGTGCAAAACTGATGGTATAATAATTGTAGAAAATTATGACATTTTTACTTAGATGTAATAAGACGACACATAATTTTCAGAATTTTGTACCACAGTTTTTGCCTTACAGCCGCCAATAGTGACAAAAAAATGTATATTTACCTTTTATTAGTTTTAATCAGTATTTTGTTAAACTGTACTTCAATATTCGAAGGTTTGACAGTAGTCTATTATGCTTCAGCCAAAAACCAACAATATGTCTTGAGCCCGAGAAATATACATTTCAGTCGATAGCAACATCCAAACTTATTTCGTGTAGGCCTTATAAATTTCGTGAAACTGTCGTAGATCCAATCAAAAATTCTGAGCTCAAAAACTATATGTATCTATTAAGTGCATTTCAGCCTTAAATTAAAGTGTCCTAATAAACCATTTTGCATATACCAAGATTAATTATTAAACTGCAATTGTAATATTTGAATCAATTAAATGAAATAACAATTATTGCAGTAAAATACAGCAATAAAAAAACCGAAGACAGCAGACTTCTCAGGGAGGACATTAAAAATAAGCGCAAAACTGCAACGCAATTTTTAAATATTCTTTCATTTTAAATTTGTATTTATTAATTTAAGTTTGTTAAATTTTTTAAGCTCTGCTACTTTCTTTGTGAAGCATTAGAGATCATATCTATAATGGTAAAAATGACCGCGGTGGTCTCCTACCAAGGCGATTCGGGTTCGATTCCCGACAGGGTCGGTCCTAAGATTTTCGCACGTGGGAATCGTGCCGGACGATGCCGCTGGTCGTTTCTCCCCGTTTTCCCCGCCGTACCATTCCGGTGCTGCTCCATACTCACATCATGTCACCCTCACCAACACTGAAGACCTCGATGTTGAGCGCTGACCAAAATCTCCCACTCACTCTCTCTAATGGTAAAACATAACTTTATGTACCATGATTTTTATAAACATATTGTGATAAAATACACTGACGCAGGACTGTAGCGGAAGTCCATCCCGTGAAAACGTTATGTACTAGTTAGTTTTCATCAAGCTCCGAGTGCGTGTTATATTTGCAATTGCTGAACGACACGCATTGGTTTCCCAGGTAATAGCATGGAATTTTTTTCTAACAAATTCCTTTGCTGCAATCACATGTACGAATGGACGAAAAAAAAAAAAACAGTTGTATTATAAAATGAAAACAAACATTCGGGGATGTAATTAACGTAAAACCAACTCCACGGGGTAAATAATTGCATAGGAACGGTAGAATAAGTGTCCATCTGCGGGAGTCAGGGGAGGGGGGAGGTAAATTGACGGATCTGGGTGGCTAGAATAGGGAGGGGAAAGGGGGTTGATTTTTATTGTAAAATACTGTTGGATTTGGGGTTAAAAAACCGCGCGCGATGTAGTGAAGCAGGGATGTGAATTCCTCCCCCGTGGCGCAACTAATTCTTCTGTTAACCCCCCGATACTTGTCCCGCAATTCGCCGTGGGAGGCCCCCCCCCCCCCCCTAGAGCTGGAAACACGAAACAAAGGCCGCCCATTAACCGCGCTAGACCAGAAAGGCCTGGAAGGGGGGGGGCGAGATATTGAGACGCGCCAGTGTGCGTGCGCGCGACAAGGACGGTGCGAGACTAGAGAGAGAGAGCAAGAGAGAGACAGCGGGTGCCAGCAGTTGACAGTGATAAATTACACCCCCTCCCCCTCGCCTTGTGCGTGAGTCACCCTCCGCGTCTACGGGGGAGGGTGGGGGATGGTTCAGTCGGGGAGCTTGTGCACCCCACATGGCATCGACGAAGACTCTTCGCTCCCGTCGCCTGCCCATGTGTGCTTGTGTGTGCATGTGTTCAGGCCGTCCCCCTCCCCCCCTCTTTGGGCGCTCGAAAACCGGAAGGCCTCCGAACCACGGGTCGGGAAATGAGCAATGTTGCACTCTTGTTCCGCTAGCGATTGTTTCTGTCGCCACGGTTGTGAAATTCACCGTTGCAAAACATTTGCCCGTCGTGGCCTGCGTTTAGTAGCTACCGGTAACCAAAATATTATTAATTTTTAAAGTTTTTTTTTTCCCCTTTAATGTTAGCGAGAAATATTTTTTATAATTAGAACATTTTAAACAATCATACACGTCTTTTTTACTAGTTTACGTACTAAATCAGCTTAAGGGGCCTACCTAGATAGACTGCGTTTGAGTGTGTGAAGCAGAAGCGGTAAGGTTGCCGTTGACCGACGTATGTAATACATTATCGCCTCTCCGCGCAAGACCCTCAGCTGGCATGCAGTGCTTTACTATTATCCTTTTTCCTATATGACTTTAAGTGGTGACCGCATTATTTTATTTGTGGGCAGCAGCAGCATAGTTCAAAGTCTACTATAGGTGATTCGGAATAAAGTGAGCACTCAAAAAAGCCCTGATTTTCTACTAGTTTATATATTTCCGCCGAATGTAAGCATAAATATTGCCACATGCTTTCATTCACATTGGGTCGTGCATTGTTTACATGTACAGTATACACCTCCGATAAATGTTACCTACAATATCTACTCGTTAAATGCACAGGGGCTGAATATAAGATATAATCAAAAGAAATCTTATAAATACCTGTGAGTCAACATCTTATAAAACTGGTTTCTGTCCATCGACTAACTGATACAACACGCACTATTGCCGTTACGAATCTCGTAAATGCGGGCATAGTTTATTTGAATTTGTAATTCGAAACAGCCACTATAAATAAACACGACACACGAAATTCTAGAATTCAAGTTTCGTTCAGTTTTACTGCCACGAACAACGACGACCCACATAACAGAAACGATAAATAACGTATTTTCTCAATGTGTGAAATAAAAAGTATGTTGTTCCTAGGCTGGCAAACATAAAACGTATACAGAATACCAATGGCTTCACATAATTTGGCAATAATATTCATAGTCATTTCCAATACGTTTGAATGTGTTTATACGCACAACTGACAAACACACGCAAATGTAAATGATGCGACTTGGCGAAGCAGCGAAAACAGCGAGAACCTAACTTTGATGCCACCTGTCGGTGGAATTTTGAACTGTCTGAAACGCGGAACATGATGACCTGAGGCAGGGGATAGCGTCACATTCTTCTGGCGCCAATTAATTCTAATTGTTATGTAAATAGAAATGTCAATAATATCATAAATATATATTTAAGTGTATTAAATACAGAGAGGTCGATTTCATCTGATGTTCTGTCACTAATGTTGTATTCACATAAGAAAATACACGGAACTACATGCGATGAATCGCTACCAACCATACAAGCAGTAAAGTAACTCTTGTTAATGGTGACTTACATGCAGTAACGGGTAATGATATTTTTCAAAGGATAAATCTTCAGTGCTCACTTTATCCCGAATGACCTTTAACGCTTGTTTGTATAGTTGTATTTTTCGAATCCGGTTACTACTTTTCTAGATATATCTGAAACCCCCATTTTTTTTTTTTTTTTTTTTTTTCCATTTTAGGAGGCCCGAAAACGATATTTCTAATAAACTTACCGAACATTTAAAACTATAGCAACACAGTTTGAAGTGTGTGTTCTTTTCGTGGATACACACATATACTGCGTGTTAAATAACTTCGTCAGAAAAAGAATAATCATAACTCGCTGCAACACATTTTATGTGCAGGTAAGGAGGCCTTCTAAGAGCCCTATACAGCAGGTGCTAGATGCCGTATTCGACGTACGGAAACATGCAGGAGTTAAGAGCTAGATTGGCTACTGCGTCAACAATCCTATCGCCTTTACGCGCAGAGTGCGAAACTGTGCGTAGAGTTTTAGTCAGTCGTGTGCTTTTTTCCTATGTGACTTTAAGCTGTGAACCTACTGTTTTATTGACGGAAAGTACCTTTTTTTTATGATGCCGATTGGGGTTTTACGTGACAGCAGTCTGAAAGTAGTCGTTTTTAGCCATTTTGAGGTGCCCCGAAGCCATGTTTTTAAGCATGAAATATATAAAACAAAAACAGAGGAGCGTTGTTACAAATGTAAGATTTATAATGTTTGTTGCAATAGGTGTTTACGAAAAGTATTCACTTGTTTGTGGACATACGCCGTTGCTCATGTTTTGTTGACCAAACTTATGTTGACTGAAAAAGTACAAAAAAAACTTCCAACGGAAATCCGTTAGTTCTTTTTAAATTTATGTATTAGACAGAGAGAATTCTGAGTATAGAATTTAGTCGGAATTCCGACAACACCCAGACACAAGGGGCGGACACAAAGTTAACCAGATTCCCGAAATGTAAAAATATGGAAGTAAACAGCTGTGTCTCAGCCTGAAGACGGGAATAGATCTCAATTTTCGAAACTTTGAACTATTTCGTTGATTTTAACTTGTGTCGTGTTGTCTCTTGTCTTTTGTTTGTTGTCCACTGTATTTTTGTGTACTTCCATCTTTTTTTTTTATTTTGGAAACCGGATATTCTTTGTGTCTGTTGTGTCTGGGTGTTGTCGAAATTTTGACTGGATTCTATCTTTAGAATTCTTGCTGTCAAATATATAAATATCAAAATACCTGGAGGATTTCCTCTGGAAGTCTTTTCCTGGTTTTTTTTTTTTATG
Organism: Medauroidea extradentata; assembly: GCA_003012365.1. Classification (NCBI taxonomy): domain Eukaryota; kingdom Metazoa; phylum Arthropoda; class Insecta; order Phasmatodea; family Phasmatidae; genus Medauroidea; species Medauroidea extradentata. The sequence continues at coordinate 59,369 of PNEQ01049874.1, forward strand.
TTTTAGCTCTGTTTTCGTGGATTTTTTTTTTACTTTGTCATTCGACACAAGTTTGGTCTACAAAACATGAGCAATGGCGTATGTCCATAAACCAATAAATTCTGTTCATTGTTATAAATGTGTTTTCTTTTCGTAGATGAAGATATCGAACACAAGTTTAGTAGTAAAAAACTTTCTATTAACATGCTGCAACAATATTCATACACAAGCTGTGTAGAGATCTTACGAGCATCGCCTACCCGTGCGTTAGACTCGGAATGAGGGAGACATAAGGGCGACCTGGAAGCGAACATAATATGCTGCATTGTCTCAAACTAGCTAAGCGCTGAACTAGCGAGCAAGGTTCCCGCAGGACTGTTTTTACTGTGGGACACTAAGCGTATAGCGTACAATTTTATTGGTAGAAATTCTGTAGAACTGTTCAGTTCAAGTTTTTATCTGAGTTTTACGAATATCCAGTGAGTACATTTTGCAGTACGGCAGTCTGAAAAGGCCTGTTTTAGATATGTTGGTGGGCTTGGTAACAATGTTTTAAGTGAGTATGGTGTCATAACCGTGATATTCCGACCTTGTTTGAAGTGTGTTTTGTTTTCTTACGTTGGCACAATGGGCACACATGGAATAGTTTCGTAGGAAAAGCCTGTTTACGAACACACGGCGACGCATTTGAAGCGTATGTATGTAAGGCAGTCACGGCTCGCGGGGCGCTGGGCTGAGTGTTTTCTCTGAAACGACTGTCGACCACAATTAGTTACATTTATAGTGAATGTGATCGTGCGGGGTAACCTCAACAATTACACTTAATTAGTCTTAACAGATTATTTCTAACATATCTTACGGGAGAAGTAAACGTCTATTGTCACGACAAAATTGGCCACACTGAAAAAATACTTATTAGTCACTGCAAAATATTTTGTTAAAATGGACCTTACCAAATTTTTTTGTAGTGACCACAAAAAAAAATTGCTGTCCCTAATAAAATTTTGCAGTGACTACAATAAAGTTTTGTAACCACTACAAAAAAATTGGTAAGGTCCATTTTAACAAAATATTTTGCAGTGACAAACAAGAATTTTTTTCAGTGCAGCTTAAAAAAAATGAACAACGAAGCAAGTGCCATGTATAGGCAACGTGTTGATGAAAGATTCTTCTCCACGCTTATAAAAAGGCACTTGCTGCAGATTGACAGGGAATTTTTCCGCCTCAATGTGCCACAGTTTAACTTCGTCTTGGATTTAGCGAAAGACGACTGAAAAGTTCAACCAACTGTGTGCCATAACCGACAACATCGAATGTAAAGCTTGCTTTGACGCTCTGGAGTGTAAATAATGCTACAAGATTAAGATATATAAACACACAGCACGTATAATATCGGCATAGTTAAAAGGAAGGTTAGTAATAATTACGGAAATAAACCGAAGTTAATCGAGTAGTGAGTATGCCTTTTAAAATTGTGTTCAAATTATTTGTCGATTTATACATGTTAAAATAATTAGTTGCAAAGACAAATTCTTTGATAATTTTATTTATTACAGTTAGCCAATATTATATTATAACAGTTTTATTACGTTTGAATTGCTATATACAAATGCTAAGAACCATTGCTCCTATGTTAACGTTACCGAGGACAACTAATTTTAAAGCAAAAGACGAACATAATTTTACTACATAGTAAGGCTAGAGCAAACCAGTTAAATCAATCGAACACAATATACCTGATGTTCACGAAAGTATGTTACAAATTTCGTGAGATATTTCCATTTTAAAAATTAGGTAAAGTTACATAATGCAAGTTTTTCGTTGCCTCAAATCTTAAGGGATAAATTCACAATTGAAAATTGACATTGAAAACCGGCATTTATAACCGAAAGTAAAGAAATGTAAAAAATTACGTTCCGAGTGCACTTTAGTAACAATATCTGCATCTGTGAAGAATTGGTTTCCTTTCACCTTCTTCAAAATAGTAATGAGATTGCTCAAACCTCCTGTGTGTATCGCATAATGTCTACCTGTTAGACTGCAAATTTTCTACGTCCATTTTCTCGAAACTGTTCACTTAAGGGTGTTATGACAAGGCGGCCGTTTTTGTTTTTTTGGGGCCTTCTGCTACAAACTGTTAGACTTAAGAGTTAGTAGACCTGGCGCGTGAGACGTGCTGTAGCTTGACATGTATAGTCGTTTTTCATGTATATTTAATAAAATGTTTCTAATGCGTTTATCTGCGAAAAGAAAACACACTTCAAATAAAGTCCCTATGATTTAAAAATTGCAGTCCGATAGTTAAAAACATGATTATCAAGCTCCTCAAAAGTGCTAAAAATGACTTTTTCACGTTGCTGTAGCTGAAAAAATATCAACCGTAATCGTAAAACAAAATCATAGAAACCTGCATTCGACTTTACCACATACTTTCCACAAATAACATTATAGGGTCATCGCTTGAAGTCCCGTTGAAAAACAGTTACTACATAAACACTGCACGCTAGTTTAGTACTCCGCGCCTAGAGGCGATGAGGCGTTTGACGCACGGGTTATATTCGGCTTATCACCTTCCCCGTTTCCGTGCCTCAAACGTAAAAAAAAAAAAAAAAAAAAAAAAAAAAAAAAAAAAAAAAAAAAAAAAAAAAAAAAAAAAAAAAAAAAAAAAAAAAAAAAAAAAAAAAAAAAAAAAAAAAAAAGCTACGGTCGGCTAACTCTTAATGGCCAAAATTCCAATATTTATAATGGTATCTAGTTCAACACCATTATCTACTGAAGGTGAAAGGTATTCGAAACAATTTTGTTACAGGTTGCTGATTTCGTTACTAAACTGGACTCGGAAGTTCATTACTTATCTGTCCTTGTAGCAAGTGTTTGCTTGAATGTAAGTTTTCAATTGCGAATTCCCCCCTTAAATTTGTACCAACCAAAACTTTACCGTTTTTTTTTCTTCAAGGAATCATCTCGCAGCGAATGTAACACTCTTTCACGAACATTGGTACAGCTAAATGTTATACAAATATGAAACGCATTAGTTAACTTAAATCATGCGACGTAATACTTCTTACAAATTATTTTAAAACATTATCAAATAGTATATATTAATAAAACATATAAGTATTACAACGATTGATACAGATATTTAATGCATGTTAACAGTGTCAACTTACTAATATTATGCACAGTAATATTATGTTCAGAAGATATAAATGCATCCAAACTGACGTAATTACAATAAATGTTTCAGGATTTTTGGTATGTGGACACTAAAATGAGGGTATGGGGATATAGATGTACTCAGGTATGGTGCACTTGAATAGGTTGAGAAAGGTGCATCTACCAGCTCACTCTACATCTGCAGAGTTTTCAATTTACTCGGTTTATTAAGGCCTTTGGAAGTGCTTTGATAAACATTTCGGACATGGCGATACTTTTGAACTGTAACGCCACATGGAGAATACACGTCCCAGTGTAGGCGCGACCACGGTCGTAGAAGAACAGGTCTGGACACTCGCCTGGATATTTGACCCCCTTGTTGTTTGGCTGTAGTTCACCAAGTTACCGAGAATATTGTGTTTTATTGGCGCTGATGTTGCGGCGGTCGGACTAAACTCCGCCCACTCCCTATCCGCTAAGATAAACAGTTTATCAAAACGTATTTTTTATCAACTTATGAAATACTTTCTTCGCTCACAAATTTAAGAAAAGGCTCCAGCAACCTTTATTTACTTTATAAATTTAACAATTGAAAAAAATGGCCGGAGTTTGAGTCCGACCGCCCGGAAAACAGCGCCAAAAAGTACGACATTGTCGGTAACTTGACGAACTACAGCCAAACAACAAGGGAGTCAAGCAAAATACATTAGTAGATAGGCGAGTGTCCAGACCTGTTCTTCTACGACCGTGGGCGCGACCACGACCAGGTTCGGGTCGCTCTTCACTGCCGCTGGTCGCCGTTCACAGTCGCCTCAAAGGAACTAGACACACTACGAACTGTTCTATCCAGTCGATTCGCCTGGGGGTCTATTCTGTATCTGTTTTGTGTTCACATACGTTCCTTACGTAGAGACATTCACCATGTGACTATCGTTACGAGACGTATTCTGTAACTCGTCATGGCGCCGTGGCTGACGTTCAAACGATTCGTGAGCTAGAGAGGTGGTGTTAGCGGGAATGTGTGCGTGAAATTGTAAATATGGCGGCGGCATTGCGAAGGTTAGATTTCTTAGATGAGCTCGAAAATTAGGAAAAGCGTCGGCAAATGCGATTGATGAGGAGGTAAATACGTGGTACTCTAAATCCGTTCACAGAAATGGACGAAGATCTATTTAGGCGATTGTTCATACACGAAAAATAAAAACACTGCGGTATCAAAATTTACCTTTGAAAAATTCCTTATTTTCCGCTCATGAAATTCAATATTATTTCGTACTGCCAAACAGTCGTTTTCTTAGAACGAAACTTCGTAGCTTCTGCCTCCATTTCACAAAGTTGATCCACTACCCAACCTTTAACCTAAGAATTGACATTGAAAACCAGCACAGCAATATGTAAATCGTGTGGCCGCGTGTTACTACTAATGGCCAGAAATATACGGCGCGATTGTAATGGTTTCGGAATGGTACGTGCAATGTTGCCCAACCTATATTAAAGCTGTTAAAGAACGTTATAAAATGGTTAACAGAATACCATTGAAAGACAGTCACGCATGACTATCTGTATCGCTGACGCTATCAAAAGTCAATGATGGATGACTGACGTTACCGAGGAGAAGTTACAGAATAAGGCCCCTGGTCGCAGCCATTCGCGGTCGCTCTTTACTGCCTCTGGTCGCCGTTCACAGGAGCCTCAAATGAACTAGACACACTACGAAATGATTTATCCAGTCTAGTCGCCTGGTCGCCTGGCTTCAGCCGTTCGCAGTCGCTCTTTGCTGCCGATTTTCACGCGCTCTGGCCGTCGTTCACAGTCACCTCAAAGGAACTAGACATACTACGAACTGTTCTATCTATTCTAGTCGCCTGGTCGCAGCCGTTCGCAGTCGCTCTTTATTGCCGATGGTCGCGCTGTGGTCACCGTTCACAGTCGCCTCATGGACACATTACGAACTGTTCTGTCCAGTCGAGTTGCCTGGCCGCCTGGTCGCAGCCATTTTCGGTTGCGTCAAAAGAATCGCACCTTGAAGTGATGAAAGTAATCCGTTCGTAAGTGCTTTTGTTTAGTCCATAGTCGTGACTGGCTTATGATAAGAGCCAGTGAAATAACGTCAATGTTCTCATAGTGTGTACAAATCTGTAAACTTCAACCTGGAGATCAAATGTGCCGCAATAAAATTGGAACTCTGGTAATGGCCTTCCGAGTTTCGTTTCTGTCCAAGCTAATAGCTACGTATCTATAATGACCAAGCTGTTGATAAGACGTTAAGTCCTATTTATTTACATTACATATCGATTTGGTTAGATTTCTGTCACGAAAATATTTCGTTGCTGGTGTCTAATTATTGCTCATTAACACTTGTATGTTTCTTTACAACTTTTCAGTAGGAGTTAATAGGGCATAAGTTTCATTTCATTTACATGAAAATTTATCCTTCTTACCACCTTCTGTGATCGGTAAGTATTTGAAAATGTGAGGCTAACGGCCTGCTTATATATACACCACCAATTATTTAAGCCCATAATGTATTTCTGAACTTTATGGGATGACTGCCAGTGCACTGTACAGCAAGTAAAACTCGACATTAATTTCTCTTGGCATATTGAGTTAATTATAAAATGTCTATAGTAGTGGAAGTGTACTTCGTTGCTAATAAATTCGTTGAGGCGTGCAAATTACATTTATTGTGAAGTCATCACATCAGTGGAAATATAAGAACTTAAGATTTTCTGAACACGCTCGTTTACAGTTTTTTTCCCTTCGCGAAACGCATTTTTATACATCATTCTAATAAGTGAAAAAACTTAATTTCAAAATTTTGTTTACATATATACATGTATACACACACACACACATACACAAACACAAGTCCACAGAATCCTAAATAAACAATCATGTATACAGAACGTCCTAGAATGGGCGTATATAAAGCACACCTCATGAATTCTTAAACGAAAAGTTTAATGGCAAAATGTGAGATGACATTATTAGCGCACAATGTGGCAAGCAACCCCTCTACTACGCCCCACCTCCTGGTATTCGTTTAGGAATGTTACGTCGAGAAAACGTAAAAACATCTTTCGTCTGCCCGGTGTTAGAACCCGCGCCTATGAAACGATGACCAGAACTGTTGCGCGCTTCTTATATGCCCCTTCCAGGACATCCTGTTTACGTGTTTATTTATTTAGAAGGCGGTGGACGATTGTACTTGTTTTCGGAATCAAACTACAAAGGCGAAAGTTGCGCGTTGATAACACAATGTGGTAGAGCATGTCAGGTGTTGGCTGAAGAATGATTGCTTTTGATTCTACATTTGAAAGTAGCGGCGACATTTGTATACCGTTTGAGGTCAATGGGCGGGGGAAAAAGTAGCCAGAGTATTGTATACGCCCCCAACGTAATTTTTCATTTGTGACAGTCTCGGTAATGTAGGAACTATATGTTGTGTGTATTCTGAATTGTATGCTACGTAAATCTGATTCGACAAATGGGGCGACATAAAAGTTTTATTCCATTTATATGCATGCTAGTGGACGATGTTAGTACCGCGCTGATGACCAGCTAATGCATTTTTAAAGGAAATCAATAAAATTTAAAATCCAAAACGTTCATCTGCATTAGTCATGTCGATTCTGCGTGTTTGCCGAACGATTGATAAAAAAAACTTGTCCTAATATATATATATCACTATACTAAAATGTTAAGCCTAGTGTTAAATTACAAAGTACAGCCACCGTATATTTAATGAGTTTCATACGTCTTAATAGTAGGTATGCTAAGTTGACCTGTATTACAATAAGGCAGCCAAAAGAAAGAATTTTATTTGTATTGAAAGCTAGTATTTGCAGGTGAAGTTATTAAATCCCTGGAAGTTTAAGGCTAGTTCCAAGTTCACACGGTGATGTAAGTTATTTTAATATTGGAAATTTGATTAAGAGACAGCATGGAAACACTTAATACTTAACGCCCGAAATTTCCTGAGAATCATGATTTCACAACCGGGATGCCTATGTGTTCGAAAACATACAATAAACCCTCAGGATTTAACAGCTTCGACGTTTCTATTGAGCTCCATGATCTAGTAGCGTTCCACAAGCCCACGAAACTTGTAATTATACTTGAGACGTTGGACTCTACAGGGACAAAAATTTACCCTTTGTCGAAATTAATCTCTCTACATGTAGTAATTCAACAGAAAACGTTATTCGGGGTAACGAAATAAAGGCTAAATGTCTGTGTCCTCACTGTGAAAATCGAAGAAGATATCTTATTTTACTGTTGTTCCATTGCGATTTTGTAAAACTATGTTTAGCGTCTAGACATAGGCTACAAATTCCAAGTTTTTTGCAACTTCTTGAACAGTTCTGGGCCACTCACAATGTGACAATGTTTTGAAGCTGGCGAATTTTCTTTTAAAAATGATTGTAACTTTGAAGTAAGGCCAAAACCGAAAAATCTGAAGGCATGGTAATTATTATTATTGCTAAGAACACCCGTAAGTCTATACATCAACCGTACTGAACATCTTGAGAAGGTTTAACCAAAACAACCAGAAAAATGTAAAAAATCTGTTCATCGTAGTGAATGATGACTGATGCTTAGAGCTAGTGATTTTTGGTGACTGTGTTTATTGTAGGGTAAGGTAAGTGGTCCTTACGTCTCGCTGACAGCGAGACGGTGACATACAACTTAATACAGTGACAGGAATTGAGAGAGGAGTCGGCCATGACCTTTGTTAAGTGGGCGTGGCACACAATTCAACGCTAAAAGCATTAATCTATAATTGTAGGTTACTTGAAGCCAATTTGCAAAAATTGAACAAAAGCAATCCTAGACAATAGTTTTAGCCAACGTTTTAAACAAAATTGTTTCCAGTGTTACGAACTTCTGATGCACAATCTCTGACGCCGGAATCTCGTGCATTTAACTGCTGTGCAAGAGATCACGCGTAACGAATGAGTAATTCTGGATAAATATTTACTCATAAAGTTGGAAAATACCAGTATCTAGGATTGTGATTGTGTATTTTATCCATATTGGCTTCGAAGAAATGCGTAGAAATCAAATTATGTTTTCAGCGTTTATTTATCTACCACGCACTCTTAAGGTCCTACGGCCTATAACCATCTTACCTGTGATGTCTAAGATTCTAGACAATGTCGTTTATGCTCAACTGTCCTCCCGTATTAATGATAACGGTTGACTCTACAGTAGTCAATCTGGATTCCGGCCACTCCATAGCACGTACACATATCTATTAGATATTACTGACTATATCTACAAAGCCAAGGATGATGGGGAAGTATCGTTTGAGGTTCCGGCGTCAGAGATTGTGCCTCAGAAGTTCGTAACACTAGAAACAATTTTGTTTAAAACTTTGGCTAATACTATTGTCTAGGATTGCTGTTGTTTAATTTTTGCAAATTAGCTTCAAGAACCCTACAGTTATATATTAATGCTTTTAGCGTTGAATTATGTACCACGCCCTCTTAAGGCATTTAATAGGAGTGGTACAGAATTATTTTATAGAAAAAGCAGTGGCTCTACCGATGTTGTTTCCTTGCTGATATCGACCTCTGGTATGACTACGTAGGACATTTTTCGACAGCACAAATATAGCAGAGCTACGATAATCTGACCTACCGTATTGATATTGCTGACTTCAATTTTATGGATGTCGGGTTGGCAATAGATTTGAGATGTGCAAGCCAGTCACAACTGCAAACAGACTATCTGTAACTACGCATTTCACAGGCATAACAATTAAGAAGATCTCTAAGATTGGCGGGACTTATTAATTTCTATGCTTTGATATACATTTTTAAAATTTAACCATTTTTTATGTACGCCATTGTCAGGGAATGTTGCCGGCGTCCAGAAAACCCCATACAATTATACAATTATAAAAAAATAAAAATAAAAGTCAGTTTTAGCTGTTGTTAACAAACTACTGGTGTACAGTACAATTCCGGACAGGAATACAGTCGTATCCAGAAAGCTAATACAAAAACCAGGAATAAAAAAGGTCGGAATGTAATTCTGATGTAGCCAATAAGACTACATAAAATAACAAAACAATGAAACAGCAAAATAAGGTATATAAAAAAACTGGCCACAAAACGGTCGAGGACAACAGTTTCTACAAAAAAAAAAAAAAGATACTCGAATTAATATGAACAAAATCGACGGAACAGTAGCAGACATCCTACGACAACAGATGCGACGCTTTGGGTACTGAGATCTGTTCCCGTCTTTAGGCACATGCACAGACTGAGAAACTCCAGCAGATGAACTACCACTGGCAGTCAGCATTTAGCCAATTAATAGCTAATATTTTAGTTGAGTGGCATTCTGTAGATAGATCTGTAAATTCGAATTTACAGGTCAGTGAACTAAATCCACGAATTATCTTTTTCCCGAACATATAATAAATGCGACATAAACACACTTTGGTAGCTAACTTAAAGAGCTATGAATTTTACGTACATTGTATTTGTAGGCTGGATCATTCTTATTCTATTTCATAATTGTGGTTTCCAGAATATACGAACTTCTTCAACCCTTATCAGGCAACATAAAAAGTGTCGTCTACAAGTGGCTGTTTTGCACGTTTATGCGGACTAATAAGATTTTGGCATGTCATTAAGACATGATACTACAGCTAAATTGTCAGAATTTCGTTAATATTATTGTGAATATGCGAATTTTTAATAATACTTGAGCACGTTTGACAACTAGCTAAAAAATAAAGTATTCGATGTATCGAAAAATAGGAAGAAAATTACCTATCACCTTCGTTCGCAAGCGATAGTTTATAGAAATTGAATAACTTTCTCTGTATGTTTTACATCGTCGGCTTAGTGGAAAATATTGGTAAGTCCACTTTTTTGTGAAATTGTGTTAGAACCACAACCGAAGTGATAAGGGTAAATATTTGCCAGGAAAAAGTTGCAAGTCCTATAAAGGACACCAGCGGCAGTTCTGTCTTAACTTGTTTTCTTTAAGTCCATTGTAATACTACTCTAGGCACGTAAAAGTTGATAAGTACACTTACTTACATTTCCTAGAAAGTATTAAAATAAACTATGCGACAGCACATGATGGAATAACATTGTACGTGTGAATTCAGTGCATGATAACATCGACAAGTCCAGTCTTTCCCGTGAGTGTTGCAAGCGACATGTTTTCTGTAGACACACGTTGTACTCAGTGCATCTTGGTGTTCCGACCAGCTGCGTCTCAGCCTGAAGACGTGTACAGATCGCAATTACCAGAACGTCGCATTTTTTTGTTGTTTTTAACATGTGTTGTGTTGTCTCTTGTCCTTTGTTTGTCGGCCACTGTTCATTGTTTTTGTCTACTTCCATCTTTTTTTCATTTTCGAAATCTGGTTCTATTTGTGTCTGTCATTTGTGTCTAGGTGTTGTGTCGATATTCGACTGAATTCTACCCTTAGAATACTCCGTCTGACAAAATAACCTGACAGAATTCCTCTGGGATTGCTTTTTTTTTCTGTTTTTGTGTGCGGTTTATGTCTTTCTTTGTTCTTTTTCGTACTTTGTCATTCAACACAAGTTTGTTCAGCAAAACATGAGCAATGGCGTATGTCCACAAACCAATAAATTATAATTTATTGGTTTATAATTGTAAACTCCCATTGCAACAAACATTTTTAGAAATAGTTATTCCATCCATAGTGCCGGATAGTCTCAAAACATTGTACATGAATGTGATACCTATCTCCAACGAAAATAAGAATGATCTTCTACGTCTGTGCTTATCTAGAGTAATTCCCCAGGGATTGCACTCATGGTACAAGAGTAGTGCCACCCGGAAGAATCATGTTCCAATGTCAGCTGTCGAAGACAACTCTGAAGATGAAAAAAGTGAAATAATGGACGTTATGGTTTATTGAATCTAATAATAACTGTTGGTTTGAGTACCTAATAGTAATATTATGTACCGATTGTGCTATTCTGTTTGGTAATATTAAGATAAAAATTGTGTTTAAAATAATTAAATAGTTTTAAGTGAGCGAGAAATTTTTGGTCAGTGCTTAACATCGAGGTCTTTAGCGCTGGTTACATGAGGTGAGTATGAGGCAGCGCCGGAGTGAAGGGGCGGGGGAAACAGGAGATCCCCGAGAAAACCCGCCGACCAACGGCATCGTCCGACACGATTCCCACGTGCGAAAATCTGGGGCCCGATCCCGCCGGTAATCGAACCCGGATCGCCTTGCTGGGAGGCGAATGATCTGACCACTCTGCCACCGCGGCCCCTAATGGTTTTAAGATAACAGAAGACATGATAATGTAAATTTACCACTGTGTTATGACAGCATAAATACCTATTAGAGTTTTCCAAAACAATTTTGTTTGCAATGGTCCTTGAAGTAGACTACTTGTAAATTAGCGTACTTTACCTTGGTTTTGAAAACGTTATAATGTATGTAATGTCACAGAAAATAATTTACCTAGTTATTTCAATGCACTTAATTTCAGAAATATTTTACATTAACTTCTGAATATCTACATCTCCACACTAATGGTCAGGAAAATGTATTTAAGTTCCACACTGTCCTCCTTTTATAACAATGCTCTTAGACTTTTTAATACACTAAGTGTATTTTAATAATTACATAATATAATTAGTGCAGTATAAAAACAGACAACAAATTAAAATAGTATTTAAACATACTTTTTATCACAAGTATGTGAATCTTCAAGTGATAATTTCTCAATATTTCATAAACTGGACTTAACAACTTTTGCCACTAAGCCGACGACATGCATTCGCTTGATGCATACTTGAGCAGAAAAGTTTATCCCACCCTCCCCTTCATAAAACCCACAACCCCTTTATACGTGAACATGCGACCTTTCAAACGAAAAAGGTTCTAGATTCCAGTATCGGTCTAACGTACAATAATTCTAGGTACTCGGGCGGGGCGATAAGCGTTTGGAAATTCCTACAACTGTTTAACACATTGTTAATGTACAGAAATGAAGGAGTGATAAGGATGACACAGATGGGCCCAACTAGTTCCTCCTTTATCCTTTTGCGTAAGGCGGTTGACTTTCGCTCATTGTTGCCGACGTCTAGCTGTACTGCTGGAAAATGTGCGACAAAGTATACGAGAATAATATTTTGTGGCAGCTACAAATACTGTGTGGGTATTTATCCTGCGAGATTTATTTTTGTTGATACTATAAAACATTTTGCTGTCACCATTAAAATTTTGTGTTCAAAAATTTTGTTTTATGTTTACTACAAAATAATTTTGCAGGGAAGACTTCCTACGACTTTTTTTCTTTCTATGTAGTTTGTTGTAGGTTCCTGTAATAGTTTCTTATCAACGTGAGAATTGTACAGGTTGTCCATATGAAACATTCCTGATTTCAAAATGCAATTATAATAAAACTATTAGGCATAGAAACTTGCGGTTTGCTGTATCGTGTAAAGCAATTCAGACAGTTGTGCGTAGATTCTTTTCCAAACGATTCGTTTAGTTTTGTTTAAGGTGTTAAATAATGACCAGAAATTACTACATATCTACATATTAAGAGAGCCCAATTCGTTGTATGGTACGCGGAAACAAAATTCCCCATTGCTGACCAAAGAAATTACTGACGTGAATTTCAAAGGGAGTCACCAGATCTTAAGACGATTCAGGCTTGGTATGGCGATTGCGGTTTTGCTCGATCCGGTCTATCATCTCAATATAAAGAGCTTTGCGAAGTTCAAAACTGAATGGTTTCAGTGCTTGCACAATTTCCATTTTGTAAGCGTACAAGCGAAGTCTTTTACGCAGCACCTTGTGAACTGTAGAGTGAGGAATGTTTAACTCTTGTGATGCTCGAAGAACTGACTGATGGGCTTCTTGGAAGGCCCCTCTGATCTCCTGTATCATTTCATCGTTTTCTGCCAGAATCTGTTTGTTTATACTCCCAGTGGCTAAGAACTCCTCACAGCAATCGTTAATATCTGGTGGCTCTCTTTGACTTTCGTCGATAGTTTCTTTCGAACGCAGTGCGTAGAGACTCGGAAATTTCGTGGGTTCAACGACATACCGGCTGGACTCCACAGTCCTGCGCACACTATGTCTTCAGCTACCTGTTCATTGGCTGCTGCTCCAGTGAGTGGCCAGTCGTATATCTGACAAGGCAACGCGGGAGTCTGTGAGTGCTTTCATGCAGGTCTGCTATTGTTTCACAGTCCTCAATAAAGAATTTAATCAACAGAGCTCCTATAGTGAAAATAATAAACATGTATAAGAGTCTGAAATCTAACGCCTTCTCAAATGAATTCGCCAAATTTCAGGGTCTCTAGCAATGGGTGATTTTGGAATCGCATTTCACACCACGCATTGGGCTGTCTTTTCAGGTGTAGCCATTTACCGTTATCGTTTAGAAACTAAACAAAACAAAATTAATCGTTTCGAAAATAAAAAATCTACAGAAAACCGACAGTTTCGTGTCTAATAACTAGATACCTGAAATATCCGCGTTTTCACATGGGCACAAGCAGAATTCCATCAATTGTAAGTTTGCGTCACTTTCGCAATTGGCCTTTGGCTTATTTGACGCTTCCTGGAAGTATCTGAGACAATAATTAAAATGTAACTAATGCAGATCTATACCACTTTAACAGCGAGCAGTTAATGAGCATAAGTTAAGCTATCCGCTTCAAATTCACAAATATTCTTGCAAGCTAACCTACAGTTCAGTGAACCCGTGAATTGTTCCTGTCTCCATTAATAACTCTCTTAAAATTGCATTTTAAAATCAGGGACGCCCTATACTCTGAGATATACGTTTACATTGCGAGGGTGAAGGTGTATTTTTAATACTTTGAAATATTTAGAAACAGTTTGCGGAATTATTTGAAAGTATACACTTAAATATTTATTTTGAAATGTTTTATTTTCGTACATCGGTGCAGAAGGATTATGTTTCAGTTGTTTCTAAAAAAACCGCGTATGTATAGTTCAACAATCAGGTTGGATCCTTAAGGATGCTGCCTGCTTTGAAGCTCTATCGAGAGCAATGATAGTGCTTTACATGTTAAACTATATTTGGTGGTGCTCAGTTATTTTAACGATATCGCGTTCGGACGAAAGCTGTTTTCTAGTTTCAGATGATGATAATATTTACACAGACACAAAATTGTAAAACAGAATTTATGCGTGTGTTCCAAATGTTTTTGAGAACGAAAATACATACGCGTTCGTAGTTTCCGTGGCATGAAAGAATCAACCTAAAAATCACATTGTTGCGTGGGCTGCATCAAGAGGATTAAAATAAGTTATTGGTAGCGTAAATGTGAATTCAAGATATACTAAGCCACTCCGATTATAATTTAATATTCCGTATCCTTGCCCTCCTCAGAGCTACACGGTTTAAAAAATCTGTACTTTTAGAAATAATTCTTTGAAAACTAGTTCCGGAAAAAAATCTTTTCGTAAGATACGCTTGTAAATAAACAAATAAGTCTTTACATGTACAAGTAGTTTTGCATTTTTACAAATAATAAATGTATACATACAAATAAATTCCATACATTTTACAACAATTGTTTGAAGTGTGACAAAAACTTTTTTCGGATAACAGTTTCCAAATATTTTATTTTGTAAAATTAGGTACAAAGTATTTTGTAAAATGTGACAAGCCATTGGAGGTTATTTTGTTTCGCATAAAAATAACTCTGCTCATAAAAATATATCCCCTATTCCCAACAGGTATTCGGGAAATTGTAACCACTTTAATGACCGGCATAATTCTTGTTGTAGTGTCTAGACTGATAAATGTTTCGGCATATCACGTCCAGAGTTTCAAGAATGTTCCTCCTGCAGTTATACCAGAAAAGGCAGTGCACTATACATAGGCTGTTTTTGTGTGTGTGGGGTACAAAAATCGATGGAGCGCTGACGGTTCCTTTGACCGAAAACATAGTGCGTTAACTGCAGTTGAATTCAATCCCTTTCGAATGCATGATTTCCCCTGTTTACCCCTGAACGGTTTCATGTATTCTTGAACTGTCTCTTCAAAGTTCTTTTCTACTTTCCCTCACGGTGCTCACATAAGACAGGGAGTCCGTTAGACGAGCTATGGCAAAAGTTCTACGTGGCCAAACACCACCCAAGCATTTACAAACTGATACGGGGATTATACGCAAACTACTCAACAGGCATACAGTGCTTCTCTGTTATTATTTTTCCTATGGGACTTCAAGCGGTGGCCATATAATTTTATTTATGGAAAGTATTTTTCGTAATCAAACGCCTGCTATTATATTTGTCTTCTAACACGGTAGGTATTTTTAGATACTGCAGTCCAAGAAAGTTTTTCAGCCATTTTCAGAGTCTCAAAAATCGTGATTCTGTTAAGCGTTCTGAAAATTTAAATGTACAGCGACATAGTTTGAAGTGTGTGTTCTTTCCGCAGATATAGCAACTCATTGCAAGTTATAGCCTCGTAAAATAAAATCACAATAGCCTAATCGCAGCTATAGTAACACGTATCAAGTGCAGGTAGAGATGGCCTAGGGGCCTAACATTTAATTTATTCGAGAGACACACTAAAATTGAATATTGTTTCGTTATACCAGGCACCGAGCTTGAATAGTGTTTCGAAGAAGCTACTTCCATACTACATTTCATTCAATGTTTGCAGCTAAGAAAGAGTATTGCTAGAATTGCACATTTTCCCCATGTTGAGGTAAGTTTTCTTGAAGAGTTTTGAGTAATTAAAAACCTTAATTGTGAAGTTTACTATGAGATCCTCAAAAATATACAATCATAAAGATATTTCTGTACTTTTTCAAACAATTCCTGTAAATTTAAAATCTTTTACAAACCGATTTTGTAACATATGTTTACAGTGTCGCCGTTTTTATTTTGCAACCAAGTTTCTTAAAACTTTTTGTGCAAGTGAAAGAAATTGTAAAATGTTGCAGCCGAGGACATAAAACACAGTATAAATAAGTATTCTACAATCTTGTTTAATACAAATTTTAATTTTTTTTAATGTTGTATTCTTGTAGTACCTGACTGAAAAACGTTTTAACAATTTGTTCATAACCTTTAGCTAATGGCAGTTAAAAAATATTTCCTGTACATGTATTGATATGTAAAAAAGTGTCCTAATTTCATTTCCTTTTTTTCTGGACTCTGCATGGATTAACTTACTTGGTCTGCGAATAGCCTTGATGTAAATTCTTATTGGCTTTAGGGTAGCGAACAAAAATCATCGTTAATTCGTGTGGTACATAATTTATTTTGTGTAACGTTCTGGCATAACTGCAAAGAAACTGACCTATGTTTAAAGTATTACTAGAGCCATTTATAGTAATAAGCATTAAACAATTTTTCGTAGACCAGACTGTTAACACTTAACTTTTAAGTACAAAACCTGGTACTTATAGTAGGTCTATAGGTTTGTTAAGTTCTTAGAGTTAAATTTGCCTTACTTCCAATCTCCTCCCCCACCTACTCGTTAGCAAAATCAACCACTAAAAAAATCGTACTAAGTCCGGTGTGTGATTGTAGTGTAGTAACAATTGGACGCAGTTATGCAAAAAGGAACCAACCCACGAAGTAATTTATTTTGAGATAATCACACCAAGTTGAAGGCAAAGGTCCAAAATATGTCCTAGAAAAAGAACAAGCATTAAATAATAATATTTGAAGAAAAATAATAGCCCAGAAAAATCTGTTTAAATAAGGTTCGTATGGCCACAGTAGACTTTGACCTTGAATATCTCAGTTCCAGTGAACTGTGAGTTGGTTCTTTTTTGCATAACTACGTCCAATTTAACTACATCCACGTGATCCACCATATTGCATATTGTGTGAAGGGGTGGTAAGCATTGTTGATTGAAATTCTTTAACTAATAATTTCTTTGCATATACTTTTTTTTAACTAATAGAAAACTATAAATATCAGTAAACATGTTATTAATACTATCGAGGTAATAATTGTAGAGGCTATGTATTTTCATCCTGTGTATATAAGCTAAGTCGAAATTTAAAACGTGTACGTTGACACCGCTTCCAATCTCACACTCACAAGCGCAGGAAAATAAAGCCGCGTAAAATTAAACTTGCTTGTTTCTGAGCTGTTAAAGAACAACACGTGACACATATGATAATTTTATTAGGCGTGTATGCATAACAAAACAGAAAAGTTTGAAACTGTTATCTGAAGTTGAAATCCGCTTATAAGTTATAAACAAACTCGGGAAACGCCGCGTTGAATATTTTAAAAACCTTAATAATTTTCGGCAGCCACGTAAATTTTATACGGTGGATTTAAAAGTTGATGAGCGTTTGATACTGACCGCACGTAACGAATTCAATATGAAATAAAAGAAAAACTATTAAGTGTGTAATTCGCGAAATGGCAGTATTCACTTAAATGTTATTCTTTAAAAAAGTGAGAACATTAATTGAACAATTTGGTGCCTAGTCTGATATGTTAAAGTATGTAAACAAAAACAAGTGTAACGAGTAAGTACAAATTCATATTATTAGCGTGCACAAATAAAAAATTATTAAAATCAACATGTTAATGAACATATATAGTCCAAATATTCTGATGCTTATGACTGAAAATATTCTACGAATAAAAGCTTTATAATCATGAAAAATGCTTAGAAATTACAATAAAACGAAAATAACTGAATATAAATTTTGTTTTCATCAGTCGTCAAAAATACGACCGTGTCAAATCTTTTTTATATGAAACAATATTACAAATAATATTTGCATGCAAAACATAGTAGCCATCCTGACTCAGACAGGTATAGATGTATAATATGCGAATCTCAAATAAAATACTGATGAAGATATTGCATGCAGCTGCATTTAGTGTAATAAGGCAATATTACATTCTTGTTTGTAATTATCTCTTTATTGCATAACTGTTGGTAGGTGACAATCATAAGCCACTTGTTCAAATAACTAAATGCACACGTTACGTAATAATGTATATTAACATATTATGAAGCTACCATCCAGCATATTTCAAAGAAATCCAAAATTATTCCGCTCAAACAGAAAGGTAATGAAACATTTTTTATGTGGCATAAATATTCCGTGACGAATCAAGTATACAGTAACCTACAAAATATATAATGAAAATAAATATATTAAATAATCTGTGCTGAATTAGAACATTACATTTTAACAAAGTAACACTCTTACTATGACATTAAAAACAAGAGACAATATTCACAGATCAGTTGGAGCACGTCTGCTTGAACGTCCCCAAATTACTTCTAAAATATTCCGCGTCGGGTTTTCCGACATTAGAAAAATATCAATCTGCCGTTTTGTTTTGGATTTTCGTTGATATTTAGAAAGAATTCGTAGAAATCAAATTATATAACATTTGTGGCGGTTTTTATGTCCTCGTTATGGAAGTGGCATTCAAACAAAGTCTTCACGTCATACATTCACACTTTTATCCCATTTACATGAAAATGAAAAACTATGATTTAAAGTTTTGTTTTATGTAAAGTTGTAAGGCCTAATACGACAGCGATTAAAATTGAAACGTGTAATCATATGACAAAACGTTCCAAAATAAGGCGGTTGAGCGTCAAAAATACATTTCATCATGTTACAGACATACGATAATTAGGGTTCACAGTGGAACTTGTTTCTAAGCGTTGCACGTCAGGTCGGTTGACAGTGGCTGTGTCGAATACAACATATGCGACACAATATTTTAGTTATGAAAATATCAAAACAATCTGGTGTTAATCTGAAACTAAAAAGTTACAGAACAGTAAATTAAATGTTATGTTAATAGATCAAAATTGTTCTAACAGGTTCAAATTTACCCCCAAATGACTGCGGTTCGGAAGTGGATTTGAATGCCCGTGTAAATAGGCATTTTTTGTACCTTCGCCTTGAATTACATAACATTTGTTGCAACAAATTAAAGGATACCATGATTCATAGTGACTTGAAAAATTCGCGTTTTCTTTTAGGCACAAGTTAGAATTCCTCCAACCGCAAGTTCGTGTCACTTTTACAATTGGCCCTTGACTTATTTCACACCTCGTGTAAGTCACTGACCCAATAGCAACAATGTAACTAAATGCAGACACGTATCACTGAATCGGTAAACACAATGAGTAACTGATGTGTGCTTGAGTGCACATATAGTCTTGGAGGCTAGCCTACAGGTCAGCGTATCCGAGAATTTTTCCGGTCTCTACTCATAAATAGAGACATGCAAAATTCGCGTTATCATTTGGTAGCAGACTAAACTTCACTTTCCTATACATAACAGAGCATAATCTGCGATTCAATTGGCCTCGAACTTTTATGTGTAGTAATTTCCGTGTGTTACGTCTTTACAAAGATTGGCCTCTCTACCGTGTAAACATCTCCGCAGCAAGTCACGACAATATCGGCCAGCGGGAGACGTCGAACAAGTCTATAGTAATTTGGAGTCTAGTCAGCTATCAGAAAATAACGGGAATTTTGCATGTCTCTACTCATAAAGTATCGCGAGGGGTTTGAGATCCAGTTGTACAGTAACTAAAGTTCTAAGTTTAAAAATAACACTGCATTAACGGCAGGAAAAATTGTTTTACGCAGTCACATTTGGCAATGACATTTGAGACTTACATAGAGCCAATGATTTATGACCAAACTGAATTTTCCATCAACTTGCTTCGGTGCCTTACGTGAACATGTTCACTTCTGTTTTGTGGATATTGGCGGCATGGCTCAGTTGACTGTGTCAATAAGAATAAAGTTACTACGAAACAACACGTCTGTGATTTGCAGGTAGAATCCCAAGACACCGAGAGTTAAAAACATCCTATCACTGAAAATGATGCAGATATATGGATGTGCACGTAACACACTGGAACAAATTGAAGCAAAATTATTTTCATCAAAAATTAATGGCTTTAAAAATACACAACAGTAACAATCAACGTCATCACTAGGGCCACGATTTCGTCGCGAAAAAATTTTTGCCCCACTTTGTTTCAGTGACTCACGTGCACATCGGCAGTTCTGTTTCAAGGTTATTGGCAGCGTGTCTGTGTTCAGACACGTTTCTCATTTGACTGCACCAATCAGAATAAGATTATTGTAAGTCTGTACGTCTGTAATTTGCCAAGGCAAGTGAGAGTAAATTCATCCAACCACAGACGATGTAGCAGAGCTGCAGGTGTGCACATGACTCATCGAAACCAAATGTTGCAAAAATCTTTTCGCCATAAAATCGCGGCTCTAGTCATCACCCATAAGCACTATAGTTTCGTTTTACTCAGCAATTCAGGGACACTGGGCAGCATGTAATTGTGTTTGTTTAACATCAGCATCTGAGTCTTCGTCCCCAGTAAATGCCAGTCTCACACATCCGTGTGGTTCTAGCGTCCCTGTCGCTGCAGCGATGTCCCACACATTATATGCACGTGTTAGATGCTTTTAAAGAGCTTCTGCGATCACTTGCATCTTCTTACACAGCCGCAATTGCAGCTATAGAAAACAAGATGCTATAGGTAGAGATGATGGTATATCGCGAACATTTTTTGCACCAACATAGCCTTGAAACCATTGACACACCGTAGCTGTCTGCAGACCAATAACAGGCGTCCAATATTACAACAGCGGGATTCTTATTGACTAAGTCAAATTGGGGCAACAGCTCCACGTACAAGCGAAAGCCAGTTATCTTTTCATAAGCTGAGCGTATGTTGAAGTCTAGCAAATAGTCAAGTTTTCCCGCGATAAACCATCATCTCTAGCTATAGGTAGAGACGGCTGATTTTCGCGAAAAAAAATTTTCCCACTTTGTTTCAGTGCCTTACCTGCAGCTCTGATTCACGGTCAGTGATTGGACGTTTTGACTGTCACGAGTCGTGTGGTTGTACCCGCCAATCGTAGACGTGCAGTGTTGCAGCGATCTTACTGCGACTGCCTCAGTGAAATGAGAGTAGTCTCACTGCCCAGTAATCACGAAGCAGAACTGCAGATGTGCACGTAAGGCACTGAAACAAACTGGGGCAAAACTCTTTTCGCGAAAATCAGCAGTCCTAGTTATAGGTAGAGGCAAGATTATTTCACGTATTGATTCTAGGTCAGGTTTAATGCCAATAATGTTTACTTCACTACTCCTTCTGTGATTAGACGACAGTAGTTTCAACACATCTTTGACGACAGCTAACCAGTGATAAATAAGGAAACAAGTCGTGGTGGTAACACGTGTTACGGTTAGAAGCCAATAGATAGAGCCACGATTTTATGGTGAAAAGATTTTTGCAACATTTGGTTTCGATGCGTCATGTGCACGTCTACAGGTCTGCTACATCGCCCGTAATTGGATAATTTTACTCTCACTTGCCTTGGCAAATTACAGACGTAAGGAGTTATAATAATCTTATTCTGATTGGTGCAGTCAAATGAGAAACGTGTCTGAACAGAGACACACTGCCAATAATCATGAATTAAAGCTGCCGATGTGCACGTGAGTCACTGAAACAAAGTGGGGCAAAAATCTTTTCGCGACAAAATCGTGGCACTACCAATAGATATTTGACTATGGTCAGTGTGTGTATAGGTCTGAGAAGTCTAGGCTGTTGCCAGATTAATACGCGAAATACTCGTACCTCTAGCCATAGGTCTTCTGAAGAAGTATTCTACGAACTTGGTATGGAATGGAGACAACCGTTTACTATATTCCACCCTAGCTATAGTGATTCCGTATCAACACCTCAACATTCTTACACATGATAAAAGACTCAGATTAATCTCACGAGCAGCTGCAAATGTTGGCGGAAGAACAACTCAGTTAAATTATGCATGGACCGGCTGCTCAGCGATTGTCCTCACACAAATATGTGGAGTATTCTGACCTACGCAATTAGGGAAACAACGATTCACCAGCGTCGTTTACAACATCAGTTAATGCTTGCTGATAATTGAACATTAATTACATGGAAATACATTAAAAAATGATAGCGTGGGGTGGAAATATCCCTTATTTTGTAATATGGCAGCAGTCACATTAAAATCATGCCAGCAGCATACAATATACGTTACTGCATACTATGGTCAATCGATATTGTATTCTATGAGTATGGTGAAGGACCGACCACAAAAGATGAGGAAAATTTCTGTTAGGGAAAACTTGCCACATTGGAAGATACTTACATTTAATCCTTCGACAGACGGAATTTCCATCATGCAGACACATTAAAATGCGACGCTTCTCCCTTGTTAGCAATCACTAGCAGAGAGAAAGGGGGCAAGATATTTAAAGTTCACGCTTATGCTGTCGTACTGATTTAGCCAACAGCTGTTGCATAGTCCGGAAAAGGTTTTTGAGAAACAGTATTGTTCAGTAAAGATACGGACTGTTATTTTTATGCTTCTTGTTATACGCAAAGTTTTAATGGAAATATATATGGCAGGAAAAAGAAAACAAATCGTGACAATATTCGCTGCGTTAGAGCTAATTAAGAAAAATAATGGACGTGAAGTAGCCTACTTTCTTACAATGTCTTATATCTTCACAGGAAGTGATACAACTTCATACGTATACCGAAAAGGAAGGTTGCACTCGTACCTTAAAAAAAAGTAATATTGGTAAGCAGGTCAGGAAAAATTTAAGATTAACACGTTCAAACCTGCAATTCTGCTTGGTGGTCAATGATTGGATATTTTAAACTCTCAGCGTCTTGGGGGTTTTACCCGCTAATCACAGACGTGTGATATTGTAGTAACCTTGTTCTAATTGGTACAGTCTAATAAATGACGCATCTACACAAACACGCTGCCAATAACAATGAAGCAGAGCTGCAGGAGTGCACGTGAGTCACTGAAACAAAGCGATGTAAAAATCTTTTCGCGAAAATTAAGGGTTCCTGACTATTTCAATCAGCAATCAACAGATGATGCTCTAGATGATACTGATGTAGCATTTCTTCACTTAATGTATGGGTCAAAAGGAGATGGAAGGTTAGACAGCTTACGCCATCAGCTTGCTAAGCAGCCGATGAATGAACAATTCAACTTGGCTGTTCTTCCTCCAATTGCCGAAGTTACACGTGAGCACACAACTGTTGTCTTTCATTGGGATCATTTTCACGGTGTTAATATGGATACACTACAATTGGGATAGAAGATAATTTTAATAAACTATAGAACGTAAGAGAGATGAAGAAATTTGTAAATGGCAGCGTATTGTTTCAAAGTTGACTAAGTAAAATTTAATAATTAGGCAATTTTCCTACCATTTTGAAGTATAACTGAGTTATCAAAAATATAGAGATCAAACTAATGGTGCCAACCTAACCACTCACGATGCTTATTGAATCGCAGTGATTTTTAAATGGTTGACTCATATTACATGTGGTTGAAGATGAAAATATGAAACCAACCAAAAAAAAAAACACCAATAGGCCTAAATGTCAGGACTGCGTTATTTTCCACCCATTGGATTCCTGAAGTCTTGCAATAATACAACTTTCGAAGAACTGCATTAGGCAAGCACTTACAAATATATTACTTTTTGACTTATGTTGCTGTTATTCAACATTGCTCGTTTCAAATAACAATTTTTTTTAATGAGCTGGTCATAATTCAATTGTTTTGTCGCATATGTTGTGTTGTACACTGCCAAAGCCAATCAGTTACAATGTCAACGGATTTGTTATGCCTTTCTACAAAATGTTTCCGTTATTATTTTTTTTTTGTGGAGCGCAATATATATTTTCTGTTTTATTTTGTGACTGCTATTTATTTAATGGTTATTTAGATACAAAAATGTAGCTCTGAGTTATTGCAGTAAATGCAGCAATTCCAGTGAAATTAATTAAGCATGTTCAACAAGGGAAGTTAAGTGTATAGGTCTACAGCGAACAGTTTTCCTTTTAGTGCACAATGAAAATGTGACGCCATGTAATGCTGGAACAAGTGTCTAATCTGTACCTACTCCAGTGAAATACCGCTGAAATATAAGCAGTGTCCACAGTCAGTATTAGGTGTATTTTAAGAGGTTAAAACAAGATGGCAGTTATTGGGTGCATAACAAATGACCTCATAGTGCAAGCGATCTTTTGCGTGTTTAATAATACTTACGTTTTTCTTTGTCGAACGATTAAGCAGTAATCGTTCAACTGTGCACGCGCCCATGCAAAGCAATGATATAAACAAATTTGAAGTTATACTACTTAAGTCTTCGGCTACACCAATGTGCAGAACCCTTTTTGAACTCTTTTTATAGTAACAATAAGACTAATATTTGTAAACTGTTCCTTTACACTGCAAAAATATGACATCTTCACCTTTCTCGATTATCCAAGTACTAGAGACAGGAAAAATTCGCGGGTTCACTGACTCGTAGGCTAGCCTGCAAGAATGTTCGTTTGCTGGAGCAGACAGCAGATACTCATTAGCTGTTTGCTGTTAAAGTGATATAGGTGTGTGTTTGTTACATTTGCATTTTTGGCTCAGAGACTTCCAGGAGGTGTCAAATACTACCCAATACAATTGCGAATGTAACACAAACTTACCGTTGTTGGAATTCTGGCTTGTGTCCAAATAAAACGGGAATTTTTCAAGTATCTATGAATTATTTGTTTCAATCTAGTATTTTAGGACACGATAAACTCTACAGTGTAAAAAGCTTTAAATTCGTGGACAACCTTGGTAAATAATAATAATACAATAACGTCTTACAAGGAGAGTGTCTGAGACCAGTTTGTCGCTCCTCGGATGCAAAAGACTTACAACTGTATGCCTGTAGACATCTGCTTGCATCGAAGGACAGTGTGAAGTAAGGCTCTACAATGAAGTGGCGCCGGAATGAGAGGGACTGGGGAGACGGGAGATCACCGAGAAAACCCGCCGACTCCGGCACGATTCCCACATACAAAAATCCGAAGATCGACCCCGTGAATCGTACTCGGGTGGCATTGGTCGAAGGAGGATGCACTAGCCACTGCGCCAACCACGGCTCCAATACCAATAATAATTTAGAACAGGAACTGAACCCGAGGGTATGGTATCACAACCCTAAGAAGCAGAATATCATCCTGGGAGACCGTAAGTGTGAGATTAAATGAGGACATGAACTGGAGCAGCGACATAATGCAAGGGCGATAGATATGAGAACACCCCGAGAAAACTGGAGGGCCAACATCTACGTTCACCAGGCTTCTCAGATGCTAAAACTCCGAGACCAGCCCCACCAGAGATCTAATCCGAAAACCTTAGATGGAAGGCGACTAATCGATCTGTTACATCGTCACGGCCAGCTTCCCAGATATGAAAAATGAACAGCAGCAATATTTATTCTTTTTTTGAAGGATTCTTGCGATGTATGTAAATGATTTAGCGAAAAAAAAAAAAAAACATTGCAGTGCTATGTCATTTCAGAAAACTAAGCTAGAACCAAGGACAAACAAGCCGAATAAGCTGTAGAAACACATACAGAAATAATAAAACCTATAAACCTCAAGAGGAATAGTATGAAATACACAGGAAATTAAATAAAAAGAAAAAAACTCAGTTAAAATTAGTAACAAAACAAAAAAAAAAAACTGCGCAGACAATAACTATGACGATGACAATGTTTCACAATAAACATAATTACCCAACAGTGACGTCACAAACACAATACTAGATAAAACAACGATTAAAACACAGAATAACACGGTAAATTTTCTCAGAATAACTAGTTTCAGAAGAGCAGCCTTCGCACAATAGTCTGGAATACCCTATTTAAGAAGCGCGCCCAGTCAGAACAGAGCTCTATTATAATTGCCCGCCCAAAGATAATAGCTTTACTGCCTAATTTTGCTCCAATTTTCACTTTCAGTCTGCCTGTGGACGGGAGCAGACATCTTTCACTATGTTTGCTTTAATGGAAATTATTATTTGTGAAAGACATAATATATATCAAGGCACTATAAGAGAGTTTTTTAAGGCCATGCTAATATTTGGCTTGCAGAAGTTCATGTATTTCTGCCTGATGTCAATTCCGACATTTTCACGTGACATAGCAGACACACGCCGAAAGAGAAGTATTGTTGTATGTCCCATACTTCTGATAAAATAGGGACCATAGTCAAGTTTGGTTTTCTGTAATATCTAGACTGTTCTACAACAATTTGTTCTGTAGAAGTAACAAAATGTTCTGTAGAAGTAGCAAAGAGCATCTTTCTTTTACATAACTTATTGTTACGTCTACATTGTTGTTGGAACAATCCAGGTAGTACCGACAACCAAACGTTTGTTGTCGTATGTTAACAGAAGTAGTCTATGGTAGGTACCTACAACAATGCTAATTATTTCAGAGCAGTAAATATGTTTCTTTCAACTTGAAAGTTTACACCTGATACAGAAAAAATATATTAAGCTATAAGAATTTAAAACTGGTGAGAACCTTAAAATGGGTACACTTTATCGTGAATAGCCTATAACTGTATTTGTGCCAGTTTGTAGTCATATACAGCGTAAGTTGCGGCAAGTAATGCGTAATTGTATTTTTAAAATTGTTGTATTACAGCAAGACGTAAACTCAGTTTTACTACCTTACGAATAATCTATAAGAGAAGACATGATAAAAATAGAAGTTAAAGATGAAAGGACTTATTGAATTTTAACATATGTTTGTGAAAAGATAGAAACTAAAGTGACGCTGGCATGCTGAAATTCTGCGGCAGTTTTGTTACAGTCTACGATTTAAAAATGTAGACAAAATAAAGGCATCAGGCACGATAACGATTTTTGACATACTTCTTAAAATTTTTTTTGATGGAACCATGTTTCGTTCTTGCGCGAAGAATATGATAAATTACAAAACACGCGTGAAGCATAAAAAAAATATTCAGCACCCAAACAAAAACAAAACTGTTTTAATAATAATAATATTAATTCTTCTGCAGATTTCTAGAAATTTCGTATGAAATTATGTTCGAGTAACCAACAGGTACATACATAAACCTACACTCTAAAAACACTTCATGAAATGTTCAGGAAGTTATTATCCCACACGCAATATGGGACAGTTACCCTACTTACGTCTTGTAAATGTGCAAACTTTTACAGTTGTTACAATAAAAGTCTGGTAACTTCAGTATGCATTTGATAGTTTTATAATTAGGTTTAGGAGTGCTACCATGGAGGTCTGGGAAACTATTCTACCATACACACTTTCTTAGCGCTCCTGTACGCACGTCTGGTAAATTTACAAACTATTTTTAGAGTGCACTTGACGATTAGACGAGTACACTAACGATTCCAAAGTTTATGTGTAAATAGCTGTGACGGTGTAAGTTAAAATTTAAATATTTAGGTGAATTTAATGAACTTAATCAAATTAGCACTAAAAGCGACGATGAAAGACGTTTCTAACATATTAATCGCCTTTGTTCTCTTGGATGTGTGAGTACAAGTGTAAACTCACAATGCGTAACACTACGTAACTTGAAAAAGCGACCTCATAATAATAATAATAATAATAATAATAATAATAATAATAATAATAATAATATAACTATTATGATTTTAAAACATTGATAATTAGAGCCACGAATATGTAAAGAAAGGATTTTTGCCAAATTTGTTTCAATGCATTATTTGCTTATCTACATTTCTGCTTCATACATCCTAAAATATAGTTTGTAAATTTGCCACACGTGCGTATAGGAGCGCTTAAAAAGTAAGTATGATAGAATTGTTTCCCTGACATCCATGACAACACTGCTAAGTCTTTTTACAAAACAGTCAAATGTATACTGAAGATACCAGACTTGTATTGTAACAAGTGTAAAAGTTTGCATATTTACAAGGCGGAAGTATAGTAACTACCCCATACTGCGTTTTGTTTAATTACTTCCTAAACATTTTAGGACGATTTTTACAGTGAGTGGTAGCGTGTGTTTTTGCAGAGGGTCGCTCATTTGCCTGTGCCATTGAGAATAAGAACACTGCGACAACTCACGTCTGTGGTTTGCCATTAGAACTCCAAGGCCAATGAGAGTCTAAACATCCAATCACTGACCATGAAGCAGAGATGCTGATGTGCATACAATGGCACTGAAACCTTCGCCACAAAATAGTGACTCTTTTGAAAATATGTCAAACAGAATTTTCATAAGAATATTTGAAAACTGTCATTGCCACTGTTTTCAGAAAATAATACATTGAAAACCATCGACACAACACGTAAAATATTCTGAAATGATTGTTGCAAATATATGTACAACAAATAGTTAGGAGTGGTGTTAGATAATTGTCTTGTGTTTTCAGTTTTTGAGCCATAACATTTGTTAGAATTGTATTATCAAAATAATCTTTTCAGTGAAGCATAGGATATATTCTTGGTAAACTGCATAATAACGGAATCTCATTAATTCGTCATGCAAATTCATGGCAAGGGAATTCTTGAAAATTAACCTTTAATTCTCTTGCAGTGATTCTGCATGACAAATTAATAAAATATTCCATTATTATTTATGTCAAGCAGTGTACCAACAACATATCATATGCTTTGTCGAAGAGAAAATTCTGATAATACAATATAACAAATATTATGGCTCAAAAACTGAAAATACAATAAAATTGCCTAACACTTCACCTTAAGCTAACGGAATGGTTTTGTGTAAGTCACCGATAGTGAATGTTGTTGAATTGCTGGAAACCCAGAGTAACATAAATCGACTAAGAACGAGAAAATGAGCAACAAAAATACGAAAGAAACAACCCAAGGAAAGCAGAAATTGAAAAAAAATAATTCAAAGATCACAAGCGTTAAGGGTGTACAAGTGAGGAAAAATTGCAATTGTATATTTGTATGATATAGTGTTAGTTTCACAGACTTTGTTTGGGAGTACTTTATACTCTTACGAGATAAAAATATCTCAGCCAATTTTTCCATAACGGCATTTCAAAGCTAAAATTTGCATATTTTTACTACATACTAAATTTGAAAACCGATGAACAAATTGAAATGGAAAAAAAAAAAAAAATCTCGTGAAACCTACATTTCACACTCTACGGATTGAAGCGTATAAAAACCCATTATAGACTGTTCATGATAAATTGGGCTTAGCTTAAATTTGTCTTTCAGCCATTTTGCTATCATCGATAATATTTTCACCTGAAAACTTCCCTGGAACAAAAAACCAGCGTAAACGTTCCCCTAATCTAAAAATATAACATACTTTGCCCAAATAAAATACAGTTTTTTTATATCAGAAGAGTTGAGGAGCGCTCAGTTTAAAGTAAACAAACTATAGAAAAATGTTTGCATTAAAAAAATTAAAAATGTGTTAATTTTTTCTTACTAAAAATACTTTATAATGGGTT
Source organism: Medauroidea extradentata (assembly GCA_003012365.1). Lineage (NCBI taxonomy): Eukaryota > Metazoa > Arthropoda > Insecta > Phasmatodea > Phasmatidae > Medauroidea > Medauroidea extradentata. The sequence goes on from PNEQ01049874.1 coordinate 88,845, forward strand.
ATCATTATATGCTTCAATCCGAAACCGTGGCACGTAGTTTTGATGTAATTTTTTCCATTAAATTATGTTTACTTTCCGGTTTTCTATGAAGTTAAAATATGCAAATTTTTACTTTGAAATTCTGTTATGGGAAATCTGGCTGAGCAATTTTTTGTACAAGGAAAATGTACTCTCAAGTAATGTCTGCAAAACTAACACTATTTTATATAAACATAAAATTATAATTTTTCTCCACTTGAACGCCCTTGAGGAGCTTACCTTCCAGAAAAGACATGTTTCTAGAACTGTACTTTGCGTTTGGGCGTCATAATGCAGGTAGATGTAGAAGTTAGTCCACGGGCTCGGCTTATGGGGCAGAGTGAACTCTTCTCGGCCAGATAAACGAGCCAGCTTGTGATTGGTCGAGCCGGTCAGTGGGATTCGTCGTCTGGGACCAGTGGGCGAAGACGTGAGTTGCTTCGCCTCTGATCGCCGATGGTATCAAAGGGTTGGCGATTGGGCGGGTCCTCGCTCTTTTTCTCTCTCCGAGTCTATTATCATACTGGAACGGCAGGAACAACTCTCCAGGCCTGGAGGATGGGCGGATCCGACCACTCCCTTGCCTCACCCTTCCCTTCTTCCTTCTTTCCAGGCCCCGCTGAGAAACCGGATTCCGCCAGCGTCGAAGAATATCTTGGATGCCTTTGCATGTGCCGTGGTGATTACAACTCTGTAAACATACCCCGAGGTCCGGTCCACCAATAAAAATGTTTCTTTTCTCGCAAGGGCTTCATTTCTTGGGACACCAATGATCATAATTGCTTTCCACCAGAAGATACATTAGGCCAAAGTATAATGTGGCTGATACTGCGTGCTGTGTTTTTACTGAGTTATAATTTAACAGGTGCCTGCTAGTAACTGATGTGTCTTTATGATTTTAGGCCAATCAGAGTTGGGTAATATGGCTTGCGTACTAAACTAACGCTGAAGTTAGAGACCACTTTCTTGGACTACAGGTATTGTGTGATAAGTTAGTGTAGGGATCCGACCCGATAAGCACCTGGGGGTTCTAAGGCAATACTTAATGTCAACTACAACCTTAATTTCTGTCTCACATTTTCTTCCTTATATTTCTCTCAGGCATATGCGTATGGGTACTATAGAGGGACAATGAGACACAGACAAAGCGAAGTGAACTAATCGCACTAGTTTGATATAGTTTTTTTTATATGGCTTCAGCATTCTACAATTTTTGGATTACTATGGTGAAATATTACACCAACATATTTGTTCGTCTTTATCATATGTGTCAGTTGTTCACAAAACTGGTTCCTCCATTAGATTATTACACTGAAAAAAGAGTACAGTTGCAGGTACCGTACTTCTGTTAAAATAGGGACAACAAAACAGTTTGGTTGACAGTACTACTCTTGACAGTTCCTTCAACAATCTGATTTGTAGAAGTTACCATCTGGTTTGTAAAAGCAACAAGGCTCTTTGTTTCGTCTACATAACATATATTTGAAGGAACTGTCCAGAGTAGTACCAACAACCAAACTGTTTTGTTGTCCCTATTTTAACAGAAGTGTGGGACCTACAACAATACTCTTTTTTCAGTGTAGCTATAGAAATACGATTTCAGTAAATATATATATATATATACTATTGAAGCATACTTTGAACATGATGTATTTGCTGGTTATACTTATTTTAAAAAAACCGTCGCACTAACGCGAAACAATGCTTTTTACAATTCTGGAAGGCCACTAGAAAGCAAATACAAAGTTTTACTCCACTAGCTGTCTACAATATAGATTTTTGGTTTTGTAAAGTAAAAGGATAGCACAAGAAAGTATCAACATTTTAGATTCCGCAATTAAGCAAAATAATTAAAATGTTACTCAACAGACTTTACAACATCCCTCAGTAAGGTTAATTATAGTTCGGGTTAGGAAAGACTCGAATTTATCAAATACGAGTTTGTCATGGGAAAATTTCTGCCGCTAGATGCGCTGGTGTCGGTTAGTAGTGTAATTTCTGCTGGGGCTTCTGAAGATTACTTCGTGTGTGAAACCAAACATTGCCGAAGAACGAAATTATCGCCTTTTAAAAAATACAGAGCGTAGGCCTATATTTGTAACATTACAAGGTACAGGCTTGTACTTGCAAAACGAAAACATTAAATTTGAGTATATTATTTCATTCTGATTATATAAATGAACTAATCTGGAATATAACAGACAAGTAAATACTTTTACACGTAGTTATTTTAAGTTAAAGCAGTTATTTGGCGCAAGAAGAACAGATTGTTAACCGCATATTTTACCACCAGACCAGTTCAAATGGAAGACTGCAGGATTGCTTATATTTATATATTTTTAATTTTTCAGCTGACTTTATTCTGTACAGCGTATTTTATAATTAATTTAATTCTAGCATAATTATACCAGAAGCCACACATAGTACACAACTACATCATTTCCAACAAATCCTTGACTCAAACGGTTTCGTAACTATTTTTAGCAAACAATGTTCTTGTAATTTCCGAAAAACCCTAGATTTTCTTTGACTCAAACGTTTACGTAACAATTTTTTGGCAAATTAAGTTCTTGTAACTTTACAAATGAACGATGTTACAGGGGAAATCCTTGTTCTTTTATAAATGTTCGTGTAAGTACAAAGAAATCCATTGTAAAGTTGACAAAAGTTTTTAAGCGTATTGGAATTCGCAACCTGCAAAAGAATTAGCTCCTAACCTTATCTTCAGCCATTTGTCAGCATAAATATTGATGTGAAACTTAATAATACAGCATAGAGATTGTACGTATATTTCACTGTTCCAAAATATGTAGGCCTACCTTCGAGGTAACAACAAAATAAGTATTTTGTTCATTGTGCCTATCACCAATCTTCAATAGTGCTTAATTTGACGTAAAGATGCTAAGCTCGTGTTATAGAAATTTTATTTCAGTTGGTATTTAATTCACACTTAGAATACGTCGAAACGTTCGAAAAATGCTTCATCAAATGCCCACGAATTTTCACTCAATGTTCTGTATCACTTTTTAAAATGCGTATGTCTCATTCTCCTATTTTAAATTCAAAGTAACTAAATCAGTTTTTGAATTGGATATACGCCACAAAAAAAACATTTGTAGAAGTCCAGAGCTCATAGACGTTATAGCGTTTACAGAACACCCATCCAAATGATTGTAACGTTCAGAGCCATTCATTTTTGTGATACAAATAATTGTATGGCTGCTGCACAGTATTCGGAATTGAGGAATCGTTTCATCTATTCAGACCAATATTACTGTATGAACGTAATTGAATTACTTTGTTATTTTTTAGCGATTTATTTTTGCTGAGACCCGTAGTGTTGTTTACGTAACATTTCCTCTGAGACACATGATCATTTACGCTCACGGGAAGGACATATATTCTCTAAGTTCTATCAAAATTCTTGTTCGAGACTTCGGCAGGAATTGTCATACTTGAGTCACCAACTTCAGGCAGCAGAATTAAGTGTTTATGAAGCACACCCATAGAATATTATTACGTGCTGCTCATAAATTTAGTCGTTTTATCGGGAGAGAAAGAAGAGCACGTAGGAACGAAGTAATTTTTAATTTTAGCGCCTAATATTTTGTTTTTGTTGAATGCTGAAAAACATCTTGGGGAAGCCACTTACCAGTTGGGATTGAACACGTGAAGTCACTAATGTGAGCTAAACACAGAGCGACAAAACCAAACATGCTATATGTTGTTGTACAAAACTAAAAAAGTATAAAACTTAATAATTAAAACAACCCCGAGGAAATCATGATAGAAGAACCATAGTAGATGAATTTTAGCGGAATGCGTTGGTAATTTTCTTCATACTAGAAAGCACATTTATCTAACAGCTACGCAAGTTTTAATGTTTACGAAATGTGTACACATTCTGAGGAAAAACACGTATTTTAGGCAGATACACGATTATATTATTATTATTATTATTATTATTATTACTATATCCAATAACAAGAAACTTACTTCTGCTATTTGACTGATATTCCAATCGCAATTACCTTCAAGTGGTCATACGACTTTCGCAGGTTTACATAAACAGAGTCACGTCAGCATTCCGAGAAAAAAAACAAACATTGTTATTGGCTTTGCATGACAGAGCTGCTTTAGTTTCGTATTTAATTTAGAACTGATTTTTAAAGTTTTCTGTTCATATATTAGTTGCTTTGCGTTCATTTGTTAGTAACTCTTTGAATTAGCGTGTAGCACGTATACGTATAGAGTCAGGAAAAAAACTGAAATAAAATAGTACAGGCAATGACGTGGGAGTTAATGTCACGAAACACAAACATTCTGACCACGGACAGCAAAATACTCAAGACTGTAACATGCAAACCACGTGCAATAAAATCACACCCAAAGGTATGAAAAAAAAGCTAAGCTCGAGCCATGACTCATGATTTTGTTTACCGTTATACATTTGTTAATATAAAGCAAACTCAAACATATAGGAGGTTGGGACGAAATCCGTTACAACTATGCTACTTTAAAATGCAAGTGGATATTTCTCCATAGAGAAATAAAATCATTGAATTGAATAAGTGAAGCCACAAAATAAATAAGTAGTAATCACGGCCGTAGAAGAACAGGTCTGGACACTCGCCTGGAAACTTGACCCCCTTGTTGTTTGGCTGCAGTTCACCAAGTTACTGAGAATATTGTGTTTTATTGGCGCTTCAGTTAGGGCGGTCGGACTCAAACTCCGCCCACTTCCTTTCCACTAAGATAAACAACTTATAAAAATGTATTTTTTTAACAATTTATGAAATAATTTCTTCGCTCACAAATTCAAGAAAAGCCTCCAGCAATCTTTATTTACTTTATTAATTCAACAATGGAAAAAAAAAGGGCGGAGTTTGAGTCCGACTGCCCTAACAGAAGCGCCAATAAAACACAATATTATCGGTAACTTGACGAACAACAGCCAAACAACAAGAGGGTCAAGCAAAATACGTTGGTAAACAGGCGAGTGTCCAGACCTGTTCTTCTACGACCGCATGGTAGTAACCTTACAGCATAGATATCAGCTAGAGAGCTGATTGCCTATCCCTCTGCATGCTGTGAAGTGATTCCTAGATCTTATCAGCTGTTGATGGGCACCGAGCGAAACAATTTTCATGTTTATCACTACATAGCGGTGAGAATATTGTATTTAAATATCACTCACATAAAAATAAGCATTTGCAGAATGATTCGCTATCGCATATTACCAGCATCCATCGATTCTCGTTCATTTTCGTGTAAAATAAGAGTTTGTTTACATGTTCTGTTTACATTGTCTTGGCATTTTCGTTTTCCAGTAATTTAAAGAATGAATAAAAGTGAATCTGTTGTGTATTGACTGTAAAAGATTCCGTAGTCTAAAAATCTCACTTGTCAAGGTCTTTACAAATGGACGTCGCAATGTTAATTATTTTGTAGGGATTTTCGTATATTTTGCCTATCGCTAGATGTTGGTTTCACAACAAAGGCACCAAACGATCTCTAGTTATCCATGCTCTAAGGTAGTAACAGAAGCGACAAGACGTGATTTTTATCGTAGTCATGTTCTCTTTGGATTACCATGGCGTCGGATTTCGTAGAAGTTTAGTTACCCTGATGTTTACTAGGCCTTATTTTATTATCTGTGAGGAAATTGATACGTAAGTAGCGTCACATTTACGATTTATAAATATGTAAATTAGATACCAACAAATTGTAGTATTTTGTGAAATGTAAGAGGTTGTTTAAACCAATGTCTCAAATTCCACATGGCTTTTTTTACATTCCTGTACACCACAAGAGCTGGTACAATATCAACGATTAAAAAGTTCCATTATGTCGCTTCTAATCGAGTTAGTTATTATATGATGTTGAGCTCCGAATCGTCGTGTTCAGTACTTAAAAATATTACGCTAATATACAAGATAATTACAGTATTTATAGAACTACAAGTGGTTATATAAACCAATGTCTCTAATCCACGTTAGTATTGTTCATACTCACGTACACCCTGAGAGCTGGTACGATAACAACAATAAAAAAGCTTTCCTTGTCGCATCTGTTAGCACTATTTATTCTGTGGTGAAGCTGATTGGTAGTATCTGTATGTAGAAGTATGTATTAACGTACACACACATATACACACACATATATATGTATATATATGTATATAGGTATGTATAGGTAATGTGTTGACGTGACTAACGTGTCTGTGTTTTCAAATTACATAGTCACTGATTTAATGGCATTGTTTTAAGAGTCATTTCGAGTGTTAAGTGACTGGCGTTTATTTTATCTAAACGGCCATTTGTGATTAAGATAATGTATCAGTCAGCCGCTGAGTGTAAGAAATCTAGGCAGTGTAGACAATAAGTGATAGGACTGGACAATGAAGAAATATAGGCAGGGAAAGGGAAAATCCGCCATTTCAGTGACCTGCATGTTAGAATCCACTGCTCTGTGTATAAGGCCCAAGCCATGACTATTTGTCCACTAGCTGCTACTCACTGGAACAACACACAATGAACGAACAGACGTGGCATGAGAATATATATAGGACAGTAGAATCTAATATGCAGGTCATGAAAACTGCTTTTGATAATGTTTATTGTGTAGTCAAAAATTTTGATAGATTTGGTAAGTATAGTTAAAAATTGTTTAATCCTTATATTTTATTAATTAAGACCTCCATTCCGACCCAGCCTGCCTATGCCAATGACAAAAATTGGAACACTTCTAAGTAAAGTAATTCAATTTTCAACCTTAGTTATCCTCTTTTATCTACAATAGTCATATAATCTATTTTTCACCATTTGCTCTCCTGCATGTGACAAAGTTTTTCTATTCTTCCAAACGTTCTGCCTAGCAGGGTTAAAGTCCGCAGGTATTTGGCCTAACAGGGGTTTCGCCTAACAGATGTTCTGCCTATACGGCGTTGTATTCCATGACAATCGTTTCGCTGAAAAGTGTTTTGCTTATACATAAGTAGGGACTTGTTTCAATGCCTTACATGCACCACTGTAGTTTTCTTCGTTGCTATTTGCAGCAAGTTCTTGTGGAACGACATCTCTTATTTGACTGTACGAATCGGAATAAGGTTACTGTGAAACCACACGTCTGTGATTTGCTGAAAAACGTTAAGACGTAACGGTTTAAAACAGCCAATCACTAACCACGGAGCAGAGACGCAGATGTGCAGATGAGTCACTGAAACAAACTGCAGCAGAAATCTTTTTGCCAAATGTAGAGGGCCATACCAATAACATCTGCAGTGTCATTCCACAGTAAGACGATCCATCCCGCACGATACGCGTTACACATAATGTACTGTGAACTGTGTAGTGCAGACCTATGTTTGTATGACATTTTCTGTAATTTTGCAACAGCCTGTCTATGGAATACTCTAGGGGAAGGAATCGTCACACATGGACAACTCCGCTTCTGTAGTGGCTGGTGTTCTGCGGCCGCGGTGGGGCCGAGGTGTTGGATGGCGGGACGCTGGTCGATGCGCGCGGGGCCTGTGATGGCCGCGTGTGGCAGGTAGTGTAATTACAGGGCCACGGACGCCATCTGCCGTAAAATAAGAGGGTGTGGGGGTGGCATGGCCCTCGCCCACCCTGCCATTACGACCCGCGGTCCGGCCCGCCATTGGTCCGCGGTAATGGCTCGTGATTGAGGGTTTCCAACTCTGTGGTCTTCGAGTTCTGATCCGCCCGCTGTCGTCTTCCTACTTCGACGGACAATTTTTTGTCCAATTTGGAGAACGGATAAATGCGGGGAGAAGGAGGAAAAAGCATGTTCATAAACATGCATCGGAGAAACGACGGAGTTTTATTTTTTCAAGCAATGTTCGCCCCAGTGCTCATTTGCATATTTAAAAGACGTCCCTCGAGCTAACCATTATGTCGGCATAATTTAACGTGAGTGTTTCTTTAACCACGCCGTGCATACTTGAATTTCTCTTGAAATTCTGAGCACGCGCACAAAAAATTAAATTCCAATTTTTTCTTAAATTGTGGAAGTCGTAACCTTGACTGTCATCATGGACGATACCCTTCCATGTTTAAGCGCATTCTCTTGTATTCAGGCGAACAAAATAATGTTCATTTAGATGTACGACTGTACCTTAACAGAGTGTTTTTTTTTACAGCTAATGTCACTTCTTACTGATTAGAATTCTCCGGTACGAAGAACAACACAAGAAGTTGAATAGGGTCACCGTTGGGTGAATAAGATCTAACTTTGAAACAAATTTCTTGCTTACAAGGTTACAGCTTTTCTTTCTATTAAAAGTTGCGTTCGAATAAAACTAGTTGTAAACAGTACTAATTTGCCTATCAATAAAAACAAAGCTTCCAAAGCAAAATTTTAACTGATAAATTTTCTCTAAATCTTTTGATCCTGTTCACCCCAGTGATCCTTGTTGTTGCACGCTTGATAGTCATGACTCATGAATCTCAACTTGGTGCTATTTAAATAATACACATTACTATCAAGAATATACAGTATAATAGTCAGTAATGCTCTCATTATTTTCATACGTCTCCTGTACAACTCGTAAAAATTAAGTCTGGTTTGTGCTACACCCGTAAGCTGTGAATGTAGGTTGTGTTAAATCTGGGACTTGCTGGTATTAACTAACCAATGAAGTCTATTATTTAGTATGCCAATACTATGGAAAAACTGAACCCGTGTGATTTATACCAAGATAAAATCTGCGGTATAACATGTGACCACACTTAGTCCGAATCGAAATATACGGACATAGGCTACAAATAATTTACTAACTCCTTACTAACAGCATTTGATATACAGTCTGTGCAAAATAAATATTATCAAAAGATTTAACAATCAAAGACCATATTGTGCTGTTCTCCTCTTTCGACTAGTTTTCAAAATACTGAACATTTAAAACAAAATATATTCTTAAATACGAAACAGGGGTAAAATAAGGACTGTACACATAGTAAAAAAAATTGAACTTCTGCAAATATTCTTTGGAACCTAGTTTTCA